>SEYY01010224.1:150000-152500 GCA_009176605.1 Armadillidium nasatum
ATTATTATTATTATTATTATTATTATTATTATTATTATTATTATTATTATTATTATTATTATTATTATTATTATTATTATTTATTATTATTATTATTATTATTATTATTATTATTATTATTATTATTATTATTATTATTATTATGGTTATTACTATTATTATTATTATTTTATTTTATTATTATATTATTATTATTATTATTATTATTATTATTATTATTATTATTATTATTATTATTATTATTATTATTATTATTATTATTGTGTTTATAAAATTCAAATTATTTATTTCTTAAGTAAATTTAAATTTTTTTTAAAGTAAATAATTTCGTTAAGTGAAAAAGATTTTTTTTCGATGCTCAAAATAGACGCAATTTGAGTGTTGCCGACCACTGGTCTAAAATTTAAGTTTTTTTTTCCCCAAAAGCATAATAGCAAGCGGTTATATAAAGTAATTTAACATACATATAATAATAAATATAATAATAATAATAATAATAATAAAATAATAATAAAAATAACAATCATAATAAAAATAATAATAATAATAATAATAAAAATAATAAGATGCTAATTATATATATATATATATATATATATATATATATATATATATATATATATATATATATATATATATATATATATATATATATATATATATATTATATATATAATATATATATATATATATATATATATATATATATATATGTGGTGTGTGTGTGTGTGTGTATGTGACGGACAGATGTTTTGTAATGTATTTAAATTGGACTTTTAAATACGATAATCCGATTCCTATAAAAAATAAGAACAACCTCTTTAAACATAAGTATTTTTTTTATCGATATATTTTTTACAAATTCATAAATTTGAGACATTTTATGGGGCTTAGATCCCCCTCCCCCTAAAACATTTTAGGGGGCTTAGATCTCTCTCCTGGGGCATTTTAGGGGGCTTAGATCCCCCCTGAGGCATTTTAGGGAGTTGGACCTCCCCTCCCACTGAGACATTTTAGAGGGCTTAGATATCCCCCTCCCCCTTTAGACATTTTAGGGAGCTAAGATCCCTTCACCATCATACTCTTCCCAACCCAACCCCTTTTTACTGCCTTTCAATTTTGTCACCCTACCAAATTAAGTCTTATTTCCATCTCAATTTAACTTTTAAGTAAAAAAAAAAAAAAAAAAAAAATCTTTCTTCAAAAAAAAAAAAAACAAAGTTAATTTGCAAATTGAAACCAGATTCTCATAAATAAAGTTATAAATATTATATTTTATTATATTTTCTCTTCACTTCACGAATTTTTATACACACACCCACACACACAAAATAAAACTCACTTTATATATATATATATATATATATATATATATATATATATATATATATATATATATATATATATATATATATATATATATATATATATATATATATATATATATATATATATATATATATATATATATATATAATATATATATATATATATATATATATATATATATATATATATATATATATATATATATATATATATATATATATATATATATATATATATATATATATATATATATATATATATTATATATATATATATATATATATATATATATATATATATATATATATATATATATATATATATATATATATATATATATATATATATATATATATATATATATATATATATATATATATATATATAGTGATGGCATCCGCATCCGCATCCGCATCCGCATCCGCATTTTCGAAATTCAACATCCGCATATGAAAAAATTCGGAATTAGCATCATCACTTTCGAAAATTCAACATCAAAATCCGCATCGAAAATTCAACATCCGCACTTTCAAAAATTCAACATCCGCATCCGCATCCGCATCCGCACTTCTCCAAAATTCAACATCCGCATCCGCATCCGCATCCGCAAATTAAAAATATGACATCCGATCCATCACTAATATATATATAAATATATATATATATATATATATATATATATATATATATATATATATATATATATATATATATATATATATTATATATATATATATATATATATATATATATATATATATATATATATATATTATGCGAATTGTAGATCAAGAGTGAGGGTGAAGAGAGAACTATCGGATTGGTTTAGCATAGGAGTGGGATTGAGACAGGGTGTGTGTAATATCTCAATGTTATTTAATCTATTGATGAATGGTTTACTTAGAAAAATGGAGAGAGAAGGGAAGAGTATTACGTTGAGAAATATGGAGGGTGAATGTGAAGTGAATGTTTTACTTTTTGCAGATGATGCGGCATGTGTTGGTGGCAGAATCTGGAGAAAAGATGAGAATACTTGTGAGAGAGTTTGAAGGGAAATGTGCAAACAAGAGATTGAAATTCAATCCAGCGAAGAATAAAGTTATGAGGATTGAAGTTTTGGATGAGGAAATGTGGAGGGTGGAATTTATTTGTAGAAGTGTGAGAATGGAAA
>SEYY01010224.1:162500-170000 GCA_009176605.1 Armadillidium nasatum
ATATATATATATATATATAATATATAATTAGCCGGTCAGTGAAAATGAGAGTAGATGTTTTTTGTGCCTGAATTTGATTGAAATTAAATATTTTTTTTTCTCTTTCACTTATTGGGAAAATTGAACTTGAATAAATTGTGAATAGAAAGAGGAAGACCTTTAAGGAGATCACGTGATCACGTGGAGTAGAGAAGGAAAATACATGTAACAGCCTGAAGAGAATGAACACTAAATCTGGAGATGGCTGATGTGAAGAGAGAGAGAGAGAGAGAGAGAGAGAGAGAGAGAGAGAGATAAATAGATAGAGAGATAGATAGATAAATAGATATATAGATAGACAGAGAGAAAGGAAGAGAGAGAGAGAGAGAGAAGAGAGAAGAGAGAATAAACCTCTCATTTCGTCTCTTAGTTAAAACTCGTATCTGTCAGTGAAGAATATTCCTTTATATTATTATTTTTATTATTGTTATTGTTATTATTATTATTATTATTATTATTATTATTATTATTATTATTATTATTTTTATTTTATTATTATTATTATTATTATTATTATTATTATTATTATTATTATTATTATTATTATTATTATTATTATTATTATTATTATTATTATTATTATTATTATTATTATTATTATTATTATTATTATTATTATTATTATTATTATTATTATTATTATTATTATTATTATTATTATTATTATTATTATTATTATTATTATTATTATTATTATTATTATTATTATTATTATTATTATTATTATTATTATTATTATTATTATTATTATTATTATATTATGCTGTAGTTGTCTTTGTTATTGCCAAGTAATTGAATTATTAAGTAAATAAATGAACAATAAAATGAACTTACAAAATTAAGAATATATATATATATATATATATATATATATATATATATATATATATATATATATATATATATATATATATATATATATATATATATATATATATATATATATATATATATATATATATATATATATATATATATATATTACTTGATCATTTTTACTCTTAAACAAATGATTTCTTGCTTCACTATTGTTGTCATTTTGAAAATGCAACAATTACGTTAATTACCAGCCGACGTTAATAGTTTGAAGATGACCTTGGGGCAAGCAACTAACCTCTAATCTTTCTTTTATTCCAAATAGGGGAATATAAAAATGATTGTATTCAATACCTAAAAAGCTTATTTAATATTCAAGACACTAAAAGTAGTTTTAAAAGCAATTGTAACATCCTCTTTACTGTAAGACACACACACACACACACACACACACACACACACACACACACACACACAAAACACACACAGTTCAAATCTTCCCCCTTCTTTATAATACAGAGAATTTTTGTAAGGAGTTTCTTGATGTAACCATTGAACAATTTTCTAAGAGAATGAATGCTCTGAGAAGACTTAGAAATTTCTTCACACTTTCCCAGTTATTCTATTTTTGGGATATTGTCTGTTCCTCTTTGGAAAGAGCGTCACATCTCTGGCGTGGTTCAACTCAAGTAGATTTTCGGATTGTGGAGTCTAGGGTTTTCCGTTTCTTTAGCACTTAATATCACTGATTCTCTCTAATCTCTCTATACTGATAAAATGATGTATTACTCTCTTTATACTGTGCATACTGCTCTTCTGAAATCTTTGATCGCATACTTCTTCCACTGAGGATGGTTCCTGTGATCCTTTTCACTCAATCTCTTCTTTCCTTTGCTCAGTTACCATAGATTTAAATAATACATCTCATTCAATTATGTATTCTACGATTAGGCCTCGAACACTTTTTTTTCTATGAATTTCCTAGCTAGCTATGACTAATACACTTCCTCAGTCCGTATATTAGGGCATGTAGGCCCTTTAACTCTAGAGGTATATTAGGTCTTCTCTTTTTTTCTTTATTTTATGAGTGCTTTTGTCACTTTTTCCTCAAAGGCCTTAATATATATATATATATATATATATATATATATATATATATATATATATATATATATATATATATATATATATATATATATATATATATATATATATATATATATATATATATATATATATATATATATATATATATATATATATATATATATATATATATATATATATATAGTAGTGTATGATCGAGAGGAATTAAATGGTTGTTATAAATAAAAGTTTCTTCTGCTTTTGCCAAGACTATTTGAGATCTTAAAAGCGTTCCAACTCGGCTTTTTTTTTCTGTGAAATGAATCCATTTTCTCTTTTGTAATTATCTCATTTAATGGGTGGTTATATATATATATATATATATATATATATATATATATATATATATATATATATATATATATATATATATATATATATATATATATATATATATATATATATATATATATATATATATATATAGTGTAATAGCACAAAGTAAGATAAGGATAAAAGAGAATACTAAGAACAGATAAAGGTTTTCATTGTTTTGTATTCGAAAAAATTTGTAGTTATGAGGATGGAGAAATATGAAAAAAAAGAAAGTTTTTGAGGTATTGAAAACCACCATATTTTCTTTACCCCAATTATAAAATAGAGAAAAATCAAAGGTCATTTGAACTATAACAATTTTCCTTGCTTCAGCTGTTTGCCACTGACTGGTTCACTTTCCAAAATAACGGGGTAACGAATGAATGGTGAAGTCTTTGGTGTAAGAGAGGATAGTTGAAATAACAAATGAATTATGAATGGAATGAAAAGAATAGAATATAAAACAGAGCTTTGACGAACACCAGCATCGATTGTTTTGAAGTATGAACGGTGACCGTCCTCATAAATTACTGTAGAATGACAGGAATGATAAGAAAGCAAGGCACAGATAAAAGGTTAGATATTGAAAGAGGGAAGTTTAAAATCCAAAACTTAGCGCCAGCTTTTATAAAATTAGTTTGACTTCTCCATTGTCACAGCAAAAATATTCACAGAAATTCCAAAGAGGAAGAAAGAAGGGAAATGAGAGCTTTCCTTTCTGAGGTCAAACTGCCAATTTAAAATAAGATTGAAAGATTTAAAACGTTTACAAATCTTCATGTTAGATTATATTAGAAAACTTTTAAAGAACAAAAAATTAAAATAGAAATGATAGAAGAGAGCTGGGAGTTTACTACCCTTAACAGGATGATTTGATGCATTTCAGTTCTTCCAGTTTTTTTCTCAGATCGCCAATATGGCTTCCGTAAGAAATACTCTACTGGTGAACTTATTTTTCCTCTCTCTGACTTTTGGTCCTTTATTCTTCGGCATTTTGGTGATTTTTTTTGCTGTAGCATTATACATATCGAAAACTTTCAGTATACAGTACAAAGCATTGATTTATAAACTTCCCTCTTCGGGTAGCTATGCTTCTCTCTGTGGTTTCCTCTCTTATTTCATTTCTGGTCTTTCTGTTGCTATTGTTGAAAACTGCCACCGTTTATCCTCTTCAGGGATTCGTTCTTTCCCCAACTCTTTTTCTAATTTTCGTTAATGAACTTCTTTTACTATTCCTTCATCACCCATCCACTCCGATGTCAATGACTCCACTTTTTATTATTCTATTCATTTTGAAGGAAGTAATGAAATCTGTAGTGATTAAGAGTAAGTAACCTCGGATTTTTCTCGGATTTTTAAATGTGGCAGAGAAAACATTGTTTTATTTAATGCCTCGAAAACTCGGTTCTTTTACTTTTCTGCTAGATATATACTCGTGTTTATGCACAACTAAAACATTTCTACTTTACAGTAACATCTTCGAGAACACACAATTCGCAAACACACACAACCTTCTTCAGTCCGTAATATTCCAGGGTTAATTTTTCTTCTGATCTTGCTAGGAAGAATCGTATTATTTCTCTTTCTAAACAAGATTCTAGCTGGTCGGATGCTTAAAGGTATCATCCAAATTTCTTCATATCTTACAAGTTGCTTGCTCTTTATAATGGTTTTGTGTTCGACGTCACACATATGTGGGGTGGTTCCACTCATACTGCTCTTCTCAAGAAGGTAGAGTCTAGGGTTTCTAGTCTATTTTTAACTCTTTCTCTCTCAATAGCTCTCTCCTGTCTCCTTCTGCCTGTCGAATTGCTGAGCAACTCTCTCTGTATTATAGCTATTACAACGGACACTGCTTTTCTGAACTCAGTCGTATATCTCCTTCACATATCTTACTACATATTTTCATCCTTTTTCTGAACAACTCTCTGACTCTAAACGTAACCGCTATGCTCAATCTTGCATGAAATCTACTGTTTACATGTAGTCTACGGGTAGTTTGGAACATAATTCCTTTATCTATTTTTTCAACTTCATTTGACTTGCACACTTTCAAACGTCGTGTATCGAGAGATGTAGGACTTAAGTTTTGCCCTGGTTCAGGAGATTTCCGAACTATAGAGGAATTTGTCAGGTTTCCAATCTTTGTTCAATCGGAGTAGGCATATATATATATATATATATATATATATATATATATATATATATATATATATATATATATATATATATATATATATATATATATATATATATATATATATATATATATATATATATATATATATATATATAGGATTATAAATTGTTTTTCTGAGTTCATTTCCTTTTCTTTATCTCATTATTACATTTTCCCCCTCTTACTATTCATTCTTTTTTGTGTTTCTCCCCTCGTTTGGCTACGCAAATGTGCCAGAATAAAATCGGGGGCCTTCTGTGTTCGTTTCCTGCCGTGTCGCCATTTCTTCTACACGGTTAATCCTAACACAGAGGTTGGACTCTTCTTTCTGGCGCCAGAGGGCGCTTGGCGACGATCAAATCGCCTCAGGCTTTCGTATCGGACAGTACAAAAAGCGCGCCAAAACAACCAATTCAAAACTTACTCGTTTGTGATTTGCATAAACTACCTTGTAAACAATGGATGTAAAAAAACTTTGAAATAAAAACAAAAAATAGTGAGACAAACGAGAATTTAATTTTATTTTGTAATATTTTTTTTTTATTTTAAATGTAATATATCTTTAAGTGTTTTTAATATTGATATTTTTTTCTTCTGAAATTTATGTTCAAATGTATTCCGCTAATTTTTTTTTTGTATGTCGTTATAATGGAGATAGCCATTTCCCTATGGAATAAATTTTACGCAATTTTTATTTCTAATTTTCTATACGGAATGTTTAAGTTTATTACCGATATATATATATATATATATATATATATATATATATATATATATATATATATATATATATATATATATATATATATATATATATATATATATATATATATATATATATATATATATATATATATATATATATATATATATATATATATATATATATATATATATGTGTGTGTGTGTGTGTGTGTGTGTGTGTGTTTGTGTGTGCGTGTTTGTGTGTGTGCGTGTGTGTGATCTGACTGTCGTCGAGAGTGGATGCGCTTGGAAGCAGATGGAAAGAAGATAAGTTAAGAACATCATAAGGGAGCTAGAAGAGAGGAGAAGAGAAGAAAAAGAAGGGCTGCTGTACCTAAGGCTTCGAGATCATCTTCCTAATATTACATAGTTTAGAGAATTATGCTTAAAGAAAGATATTGAACAAAGTTAATCAAATTTTTTTTTGATTTTTCGATATAATATTTTAGTATTTTTTGAAACTAAATTTACAGAAATTTAATATTTTAAAATATGGGGTGAAACAACACATCTTTCGATTCAACGTACTTTCGGCAGTTAAATGGAAAATTGAATTCAGAGACTAGAAGAAAATTAGATTGATTCAGTGAGTGAAAGAGCTTATGTAGTAAAAGCCCTAGACTATATCTTTCAAAGAGTCTATATAGTAATGTATGTGTATAAAACCACACGTGTGAAACTCTTTCTCTCTACAGAGGCAAACAACATCTCTACATACAGAGGAAATAAATGAGAGTGATATGAAGTTCTGAAAGAGTTTTTCAACTCCTAAGCTTTTGAAAGCACGTTTGGCAAGAGACACAATATAATCCTTCCGTTCAAAAAAATCAATAAAGAAATATGCTTCATGGACACTAAGGACAGAAAAAGGTTTAATTTTGTCTCTTTTAATGAAATTGTTATAGTTGTTGCATAAGACTGATGCTGTTGGACAGATGAAGGAGTTGATAATTTAAGAAGTTCAAAATAATCATGCTTTCTCAGTCTCATTTAAAAAATTTAAGAAAAAATAGAGATCATCTGTCCCAAAGCCATCCTTCTGTACGCTAATGGTTGAGTTCTATTTCAAAATAAAGAGAGTAAAGTAAGACAGGTTTATCAAAATGATGGTTAATAGATGACAAAGTGGCAAATTGAAGACAGTTAATGCGCAGTCGAAAAAGGTTAGGTGTAGAACCTTCGAGGAACACCAGTACTAATAGATGTTAAGGAATGAAAAATGACCTTCTATAAAAGTTTTCAAGGAAAACGTAAAGAAAATCAGAAATAAGACACAGAGAAAAGGGAAACCTCAGAGAGAGGAAAGTTTCCAAAATCAAACCTTTTTGCCAGAATTTCAATGCTTTCTGTGTGTACTGTAAAATATTCACGAAAATGATTCAGGGTGGAGGAGGAGGAAGAGTTGAAGAAAAGGGAGGAAAGATTCTGAAAATTTGGAAATAATACGAGAAGAACATGACGATTGTTGGAGTGTAAAGAACTCTTCTTTTTATTTGCACAGTAAAAAGAATAAAAGCAGAAGCTTTTAGGCAAAGACGATGTAGTATATATATATATATATATATATATATATATATATATATATATATATATATATATATATATATATATATATATATATATATATATATATATATATATATATATATATATATATATATATATATATATATATATATATATATATATATATATATATATATATATATATATATATATATATATATATATATATATATATATATATATACGAGAGAGTGTATAGTAACGAGCGTATACATACCTTGTACATCTAAAAATCCAACCTGACTCATCATAGGGTCAGAATTGACCTGACACATATAAAGACCTCTGTCAGATGGCTTCACATCCGATATCTGCAAATACCAATGTTTGTGATCGTGTCGAGCCAGCGAAAATCTCGGGTTCTTTGTAATGATCGTATGATGGATTGTCAGGATTGTTTGCGTCTCAACGAAAATCCACGCTACCTAATATATATATATATATATATATATATATATATATATATATATATATATATATATATATATATATATATATATATATATATATATATATATATATATATATATATATATATATATATATATATATATATATATATATATATATATATATATATATATATATATATATATGACAGGGCTGGTATATATATATATATATATATATATATATATATATATATATATATATATATATATATATATATATATATATATATATATATATATATA
>SEYY01010224.1:192500-195000 GCA_009176605.1 Armadillidium nasatum
ACATTTAAATGAATCAGTAGTCTAGACTCTAGACTTTATATATATATATATATATATATATATATATATATATATATATATATATATATATATATATATATATATATATATATATATATATATATATATATATATATAATATATATATATATATATATATATATATATATATATATATATATCAATACCAAGAAAAGCGAAGGAAACAATTTTTCATTTCACTATTATTTATTGTACTCCTACGATGATCGCAAAACCTAACTTGTGTTTCCTTAAGAACTTTACATCAATTACCGAGTCCCTTTTATTCGGTAATAAAATCCCATTCCCTCCAAAACAATCACTGTATAAGGAGATATTAATTTTACAATTCTGGATCACGTGGAAGAATCAGATCTTTTAATATTGGAATTCTATTAATATTTGACATTCCGAAGTAAATGGAATTTCCCACTCAGACTCAATTCTAATTTTAAATATTTTCTTATTAGATGCTCTTTGTTTTTACTGCCTTTATATAGTAATTTTCTTATTATATATATATATATATATATATATATATATATATATATATATATATATTATATATATATATATATATATATATATATATATATATATATATATATATATATATATATATATATATATATATATATATATATATATATATATATATATATATATATATATATATATATATATATATATATATATATATATATATATATATATATATATATATATATATATATATATATATATATATATATATATATATATATATATATATATATATATATAATATATATATATATATATATATATATATATATATATATATATATATATATATATATATATATATATATATATATATATATAGAGAGAGAGAGAGAGAGAGAGAGAGAGAGAGAGAGAGAGAGAGAGAGAGAGAGAGAGAGAGATTAGTTTATATAAATTATTTTTAGGTAATATTCTAAAATATTGAATATATTATGTCATGAGGTTATTTTTAAGTCCTTCGAAATTAGGTGGTTATTAAATCATTAAGAATGTTTCAGAAATTAGTTTTGGTTATTCTGGCACTTTAAAAATTTCTAATATCTATTTTTTTTATTATTATTATTTTTTTTAACGATTTCCAAACTCGTTTTATTAATTTAAAATTTTCAAAATAACTAAAAAAAGAATTTTGTTGCTCCTCCATATTTTTAATTTAATATTATAATACTGTTTAATTCTAACGAAAAGAACAAAGACTTAAAATTTTGCCGCTCCTCCATATTTTTAATTTAATATTGTAATACTGTTTAATTTTAACGAAAAGAACAAAGTCTTACAATTTTGCCGCTCCTCCATATTTTTAATTTAATATTATAATACTGTTTAATTTTAACGAAAAGAACAAAGTCTTAAAATTTTGCCGCTCCTCCATATTTTTAATTTAATATTATAATACTGTTTAATTTTAACGAAAAGAACAAAGTCTTAAAATTTTGCCGCTTCTCCATATTTTTAATTTAATATATTTTTAGCTTAATAATCTTTAATTTTAACGAAAACAACAAATTTAATATTTTGTTACCCCTAAATATTTTTAATTTAATATTATACCGTTTTATTTTAACGAAAAGAACAAAGTTTAAAATTTGGTTGTTCCTCCTTTAATTTTATAAAATTTGTATTTGTAATACATGCCATTGGTTAACTTCTTTTGGGGTTCATTTTAAACATAGTAAAAGCATTACTTAGGTAACTTTGATCAATGTTATAAATTTATGACAATCAGGAATCCATATTTTTGTCGCCAAAAAAGTAAAATAAATTAAAAATGGCTTCATAAATATCAGAGACTTATTTTGATAATCGAAAATATTTATATGTCTTTATGTTTTCTCTTGATAAAAATTTTACAGAAAAAACGATAGTATTTGTTCAAAAAATTGCTTAATTAATGACGTGGTAACTTATAGGTTTAAAATAAACGACTTTCTAGGACAAACCGTGGAAGAACTTCATTACAAAATAGTCGTTAATTTCGAATTAAAAGAGGCTTATCCCAGTTTGTCTATGAATCTCCCTATCCATCTGAACTACTGTATATACGTTAGTATATATATATTAAAACTGTGTTTTACAATGATTTTAAATACGACCCGAAACATTGATTCCACAATATCTCTTTATAAAGCTGAAGATCTTTTTAGTTCGTACTCTTAAATTTGTCTTCTAAATTTTCTCAGTATTTTTTGCCCATCTCATTTTAATGCATCCAACCCAGACGACAGTCATATATATATATATATATATATATATATATATATATATATATATATATATATATATATATATATATATATATATATATATATATATATATATATATATATGGTGTGTACGTGTAAGTGTCAGTTAAAGAGAGGGCGAAAGGGAAATAGAGGAGGATATATGTGCGTAAAGTTTTGAGAAAATAGTTTCACAAAGCTGGTTTTAATTA
>SEYY01010224.1:202500-205000 GCA_009176605.1 Armadillidium nasatum
AAGAAAAAAAAACAGCTTTAAATTTCAAATGACTATAAAGTCTCTGTTCAGTGCTCAATATACATAAAAAGAAGGCTAAAATAAAAAAAGTTTTTGAGCTTCGCGTCCAATAGTCTATTGATTAATAATGTTTTTCACTCAAGATGGAATTTATCTGGAGTATCGTTCATGTTTCTTTCTGAAAATAGAGAAAAAAAAGCCATTTAGATTATATCGCAGCTTCAAATCTCTCTCTCTCTCTCTCTCTCTCTCTCTCTCTCTCTCTCTCTCTGTTTTGGTAAATTGTATGTAAATTTTGAATCGCACCTTTCCACGCTCTAAATCTTTAAGAGTATTTTTTTTTAAAAAAATAATATTTGCAGTTAAAAATATATATATTTATGAAAAACTTTTAAAAGAAAACTTTTAATTGTGTGGATTTTAAAGAAGATTGTAAGGGATTTATTTTAATAAATAATAAACTGTTACAAGAACAAAAAAAATTTTTTTTTTTAGTTTGTAGAAGTTTACGGTTCCTTATACAAAGAAAAATAAAAAAAAAATCGATAGACATAGACCTTTTGTTTGTTTGTCTTTGTGTGTATTTTTGGTGGGCGTAGCGTATATAAATAAGGACAGATGGAGAGAAGAAGATATAACGAGAAAGTAATGGAGATATTTGACAAATATTTATGTTAAAATTTATTTGATGGAAATTTGTACTGGTAAAACTTAAAGAAAATTTTAAACAGGGAGATTCTGACCTCTACCCCCTCTTCCAGCTCCCCTTCCCCAAATCAAACCATCTTACCCCAATGATAGTGGAAAACTACTCTTCGAATATAGTAAAAGAATCCTATTTCATTTATTGAAAAATGTGATCATTAACAACAACAACAACAAAAATAAATCACATTTCCAGAATGTCGTGAACCGAAATGGCGAAGCAAAAAAAAAATAAATAAATAAAAAAAATAAAAAAACAAAAAAAAAAAAAAAAAAAAAAAAAAAAAATCTTACACGTTCGACAAAGTCACGTGCTCTCACCAACATCGAATCGGGAAATTTAAAAGTAATGCAGTCATAGAAGTACCAAAGAAAGAGTCTGAAATTACTATATTATAAAAATACTATTTTAGGATCTCGAGGGCGCGCGTAAACACACACACACATTATATATATATATATATATATATATATATATATATATATATATATATATATATATATATATATATATATATATATATATATATATATATATATATATATATATATATATATATATGAGCAACCGAAAGTGGTGACGGGTCTGTGTGACCATAAAGTTTAATTTTATCGAGAAAAAAAAAGTTTAAAATTTAAAAGCTTTAAAGGGGTTAAAAAAAAAAAAAAAAAAAAAAAAAAAATTTTTTTTACAAATTTTTTTTTTTTTTTTTTTAATGATAAAGATTGTAAAAAATTGACCCAGGGCTCTGATGTACTTTCTCGCATATACAAATACTTTTAAATTTAATATATAATATATATATATATATATATATATATATATATATATATATATATATATATATATATATATATTATATATATATATATATACTCTAAGAAAAAAAAACTATTTATATAGTTAGCAGCGTGACAGTTGTCTGGTAGTAGTCTGGTAAAAGTCTGGTAACTATTTTGTTCAGTCAGCATACTAAGAACATGGAAAAGATATATGGACAGTTTTTTTTCTCTATCAAAACGTTTACACCTCACTGGCTTCGCCCTATAGAAGGAGGGGAACTTTCTAAGTAGAAGGTAGATCCTACAACAAATACAAAACATTTTACCAAAGGATTCGCATAAAGGATTGAACCCGAGTCTTCAAGCACATGAGTTAATCACTCTATCATTTTATTTTTTCGTTTTAAACTTATTTTGGTCCGTTTTTTTAATGTAGTTTTTCAATTTTAAATATGTAAGTTAAATTAATATTATTGAAGAATAAATTATTGAAGTAAAATGTGAAGAAAATTGATCTTCACAGTTGAATAATTGTCGCAACTATCAAAATATCTTGATAATAAGTTGTACAGATAATTTTCTTCAATGATTAAACAAATTATGTCTTATATTAACAAAAGATTAATATTTAGAAGAAAAAAATATATTGTATCCTAAATTAATAGAATTCTCAACCGAGTCTTTAGATACATTGAATTTCTGAAATACGTCAAATCATTCAGTCTGAACAAAATTAAATTTAGTGATTTTCATCTATTGTAATTATATATATATATATATATATATATATATATATATATATATATATATATATATATATATATATATATATATATATATATATATATATATATATCAATTAACAAAAAATATATTCATGTGGTATGTCAGTAAATGTACATCAACAAACATAATCCTTATATTAAGAAAAAAGATTAAAAAAAATAAAAATAAAGCTCATAAAAGAGAGAATCTTCAAGCTTGTTATCAGTACGTCTGTTATTTAATCTTA
>SEYY01010224.1:232500-262500 GCA_009176605.1 Armadillidium nasatum
GGAAGGATTAGAAAGTTAGACAAAAGTAAGCAAAGAGAAGGAGGAAACTCAAAGGAGGAGAGCTTGGAAAGCAGT
This sequence comes from Armadillidium nasatum, assembly GCA_009176605.1. Lineage (NCBI taxonomy): Eukaryota > Metazoa > Arthropoda > Malacostraca > Isopoda > Armadillidiidae > Armadillidium > Armadillidium nasatum. The sequence continues at coordinate 232,576 of SEYY01010224.1, forward strand.
GACACATGTCATACCCGGTCAAATACCTTAGATATGTCAAGCGCCACCACACAAGTCTCCCCATGATCCCTAAGGGCAGAAGACCCTAAATCTGTGAGATAGGAAAGTATATCACCAGTAGACCTCGAACGTCGAAAGTCATACTGACGATCAGAAAGAAGGGTATATGATTATATATATATATATATATATATTATATATATATATATATATATATATATATATATATATATATATATATATATATATATATATATATATATATATATATAATATATATATATATATATATATATATATATATATATATTATATATATATATATATATATATATATATATATATATATATATATATATATATATATATATATATATATATATATATATATATATAGTGATTAATCGGATGTCATATTTTCTCTTTTATGGATGCGGATGTCAAATTTTGCCGAAGTGCGGATACGGATGCGGATGTTAATTTTGATGAGGATGCGAATGCGAATGCGAATACGTGTGTCATCAGTAATATATATATATATATATATATATATATATATATATATATATATATATATATATATATATATATATATATATATATATATATATATATATATATATATATATATATATATAGTTGAGAGAGCTTCTTTCCTAGAGAACTTTCACCTAATTAGAAAAGTTAAAACCGATACCAAGGGTTTCCACATACTCATTTAATACACTGTGAACTTTTTATATCGTATCTCGGATTTCAGCTATCTTTAAGACGAAATTCCCTAGACTCCACCTTTTTAAGAAGAGTTGCATGTGTGGAACCACCCCAGATGTGTGAGACGTACTCCATACAGGTGCGAACAACACCCCTATAAAGAGCAAGAAACTGGGGTGGTGTGAAGAAATTATGAAGGCGCCTCGGAACACCTAACCTCTTAAAAGCTTGTTTAGAAAGAGGAGTAATAGTTGTGTGGAAGATTGTGTCGACTAAAGAGATGGAGGAATTGAGTTTTTGTGTCATTGAAAATGACCATGTTTTCTCTGACCCAATTTGAAATGCGTGATAGATCAGAGGTCAGTTGCCCCAAGGCTACACTCCTTGCGTCTATTTAACTATTGTTAGGAGAGGCATCTTTCAAATTGAAAAGAGCAATGAAGGGTGGAGTCATCGCATAGGAGTGGATAGGAGATGAAGTAACAAAGAGAAGGCCATTAATGAAAAGCAGAAAAAGTGTTGGGGATTGGACAGATCCTTGATGAACGGAGGCTGTCTACAATAGCTGCTATAGAATAACCAGAAAGGAAATCAGATAGAAGGCCACAGAGAGTATGATAAATTCCGAAAGAGGGAAGTTTGAAAAGCAAAGCTTTGTGCCAGACTTTATTGAAGGTTTTCGATATGTCTAGCGCCACAGCCAAATATTAACCGAAACTCCGAAGAGCTGAGGATCAAGGGTCGGAAAAAAGGGAAAGAATATCACCAGTAGAGCGTTTCTTACAAAAGCCAATTTGGCGATCAGAGATAAGATTAGAAGAATTGAGATGTTTCCAAATGTTCCTGTTAAGGATAAACTCTAAAACTTTAAAAAGAACGGAGGTCAAAGAAATGGGACTGTATATAGTTAGAGGATTGAGAGGAGTTCCCCTTTTTCGGCATAAGCTGAATGAGCGCACGTTTCCAGCAAGAAGGGAAGGTTGAAGTAGAAAGACATAGATGAAATACTTTACCAAGGAAGGGTGCAAGCTTTGAAACACAAGTTTTGAGAACTTAGTGTTAAGCTAAGAGAGAGAAAAATGACGTCTTTAGAAGAAATTACAATATATATATATATATATATATATATATATATATATATATATATATATATATATATATATATATATATATATATATATATATATATATATATATATATATATATATATATATATATATATATATATATATATATATATATATATATAAAAGAGCAGAAGACTGCTTAAAATTTCTTGAAGTTAAAAATAAATCGATGATTCGATATTGATGATAAAACATCGACATATCGGATTATAAATATTATCGATATTTTTTATACGATCGTAAAAAAATCAATATCGATCATAGGAATCAATGTTATAAATTTAGGACAATTTGGAATCCATATTATTGCCGCAAAAAAAGTAAATAAATTTAAAATGGCTTTCGTAAATAACAAAAGCTTATTTTGATAATCACAAATATTTTTATATTTGCCTTTATTTATTTTCTTGATAAAAGTTTTACAGGAAAAACGATAATATTTGTTCAAAAAATTACTTAATTAACGACGTGGTAACTTATATGTTTAAAATAGGCAACCTTATAGGACAAGACTATTTATTCGAAAATGGTCGTTGAAGTTTTAATTTAACTCAAATGCAAAAGGGCTTTTTATCCCCTTTTTTGTTTACGAATCTCCCTATTCATCTGGCTTAGACCATAATGTTATATATGTTATAAATTTGGGACAATCTTGAATCCATATCATTGTCACAAAAAAGTATATATATTTTTTTTATATATATATTTATATATATTTTATTTATATATATTTTATATATATATATATATATGTATATATATATATATATATATATATATATATATATATATATATATATATATATATATATATATATATATATATATATATATATATATATATATATATATATATATATATATATATATATATATATATATATATATATATATATATATATATATATATATATATATATATATATATATATATATATATATATATATATATATATATATATATATATATATATATATATATATATATATATTTTTTTTATACTGTATTGTGTTTTATACTCAATAGACTGTACTGTGGACTGACCAAGACTCTTTGGCAACTCTACTGTGGTGTTTCTCTCCCTGTGTAAAGTTTTATACCCCAAAAAATTACAACACGCGCTTTCAAGTTCAAAATTTCAACTCAAGGTTCTCTTTTGGTTGAGACCAAAAAAAAAAAAAAAAAAAAAAAACCATTCTCTTCTATAAGGTAGATTTATATTGTGTTTGGCATTCCAGATATTCCGGTCTGCTTTGATTTGTCCAGAGAGATTAGAGAATTTATTTAATAAGGTGACCCTACTTTTCCTCTGCCGATATTTTACTAGAAGGAGAATTGAGACGGTATAACTTTGACTCCTAGACAGGCTGCTATTTAATAAATGTGGGGGGAAATCAAATTTCCTAAATTAAAATACACTCAAGGTAGTAAAAACAGATTTTGAATATCATAAAGCTTTGCAGTTGTCTAGCAACAACGTTTGAAATATTGATATGTTAATATTTATATTTTTTGGTGATGTCATTCTTTTCCTATATCACTATAAGGTGTAGGCATCTTAAGTTTAGTTAGCCTATTTATATCATTTTATAGTAGTGTATTGAAAAGATTTTGAACATTACCCCCCAAGAATATAACACTACCCAAAATTTATATACATTGGACCTGCTGAGTAGGCAATATTACATAGTATGTCATACTGATTGCCTTAATGGTGATAACAAAGTAGGTTGTGCTTTTCTTTATGAGGAAAATATGTTTTTCCTCACCTTCATACAGTTCAGTATTTATAGCTAAGGTGTCTGTTATTTACAAATCTCTTGTATTTCCTTTCTAAGCCTCATTAAGTGGCTGTATTTGCTGATTCTATTTCATCTTTTCATGCCCTGAAAAATAACTATTCTGATCATTTTTTAATACTCAAAATAAAAAACTTACTGCACTCACTTGGTGGGTAGCAGGTTAGGTTAATTTGGATACTAGATCATGTGGGATATTGGCCTAGATGATAGAGTGGATAGGGCTGCTAAAGAAATTACAATATTAGGTTTGCCAGTACATATTAAGTACTCGTTAGCAGAACTGAAGTGTGACATTCGTAGGTTTAATAGTCTGCTGTGGCAGAGGAAGTGGAATCAATGTAAGTGATTACTTTCAAATATTAAATCTTGTTACAAGATTGGAGCTGTACTTATAGGGGATAACAGAAGGGAGCAGGTGATGCTCTCTAAACTGAGGTTTGGGGCACTGCTTCTTGAAGTTATACATTATATGAAAAATTCCACCACTGTGAGAACTTGTATATATATTGTAACATAAAATCATATCCTGTGCATTCCTTGCAAAATAGTGATTCATTTTCTTAAAAAGAACTAAAATTTTTTCATTGGTGTGCAGGGTTGGCATTGATTAAATCAAATTGATTTAATCAGTTGATTAAATCAATTGATTTTTTTATGAAAAAATCATGATTTTTTTGATTTTTTTGATTTTTTTGATTTTTTGATTTTTTTGATTTTTTTAAAAAATAATAAAACTTTTTTTTTTTATTTGTTTTATTTTGTCATATGTTTTGATACATAATGATATAACAGATATATTAGTTCCTTCTTACTGTGTTAAAAAACTTTAAAGTAGTTTATATATTAGAAATATAACTTCCTTAATATTTGGTTCAAGATTTCATATTAGGGTAATACAAGAATCTGATCTTCATTAATATAATTTATCCAATATAGAACTGTTAGAGTTTAGAATTCCTAATATATATTCAATCAAATCTTCAACAAAATTTTATTGAGCTTTAATCTAATGCAATTTGAGGTTATAGACAAAGGAGAAAACAGAAAAGACAATTCCTTTTAATTTTCAACCATTTAAATTTTTATACAACATTATAAGAAAACAATATTCCTCTATATAAATTATAAAAGAAAGAAAATTTAAGCACTTTTGATGCATAATCATTAATCCATAAATTAAATACATAACTTGCAAATATATATATATATATATATATATATATATATATATATATATATATATATATATATATATATATATATATATATATATATATTATATATATTGCAAGTTATGTATTTAATTTATGGATTAATGATTATGCATCAAAAGTTCTTAAATTTTCTTTCTTTTATAATTTATATAGAGGTATATTGTTTTCTTATAATGTTGTATAAAAATTTAAATGGTAAAAAATTAAAGTAATTGTCTTTTCTGTTTTCTCTTTTGTCTATAACCTCAAATTGCATTAGATTAAAGCTCAATAAAATTTTGTTGAAGATTTGATTGAATATATATTAGGAATTCTAAACTCTAACAGTTCTATATTGGATAAATTATATTAATGAAGATCAGATTCTTGTATTACCCTAAATGAAATCTTGAACCAAATATTAAGGAAGTTATATTTCTAATATATAAATTACTTTAAAGTTTTTTAACACAGTAAGAAGGAACTAATATATCTGTTGTATCATTATGTATCAAAAAATAAGACAAAATAAAAAAAATAAAAAAAAAAAACAGTTTTATTATTTTTTAAAAAAATCAAAAAAATCAAAAAAATCAAAAAAATCAAAAAAATCATGATTTTTTTTTTTTTGATTTTTTTAAAAAAATCAAAAAAATCACCAACCCTGTTGGTGTGAATGGATGTTTAAGACCTCCTTCGATGTTATAATTGTTGTATGATGTTTTCTTGTGTAGTTGTTCTCTTTCAGTATTAACTAACTAGTTGCATGTGCTGATGTCCCAGTGGATGTAGAGCATAAAAAAAGGATTCAAGTATTCATGTAAGGATTATATTACTTGACTGTATTGACTGGAGAGATCTAGAGTATTGAGGTTCTGGGGTGAAAGAAAAGTTCGTTCATTTTCTGCTGGGCCCATACTACAATCAAGTAAGGTACAGAGTATGTTGTAGGCCCTATATTTAATAAAGTGACCCATATAAGGTTGAGGCTAAAGATTTCTCTGTGGTAAATTGAGTGGTTCATAATTGGATTGGCAATGTGGTTGAAGAATAGAAAGTATTGTGTACTACTGAATGATTGAATGGCAGTTAATCATATTGGGAAATGGTGAAGAGTAAGGCCCAACAGGGTACTTGTTGGGGCTATTATTGTTCCTCATACATATAAACTATTTGGACCAGAGACTTTAATGTTAGGTTTCTAAGTTTGCAGGTGATATCAAAGTGGCTACCTCTTGAAGAGAAATGATGGCTATATATAAATTAAGCTTCAAAGGGATCTTGGGTGGCAAATAAATTTTAATGGTAAAAGTGTAAGGTTCTTCATATACATTACTCAATTGAAAGATTTAACCAAGATATGAATCGAGACTTGCTGGAGTCTGTGGACAAAGAAAAAGATTTGGGCATGATTATTAGCAGTACTCCAAAAGTAGTTTATCAGTGTTAAGAAGCAAGGAATAAATCTATTAAGAAGTTAGGTATAATCACAATGTTTAATGTGCAAGGATATTGTTTAAAGAGCAAAGAGTCTATACGTAAACTGTGTAATAGCTATGTTTGGCCAGTATTGGATATTATGCACAATTATGAGCCCCTCATTTAAGGAAAGACATATGCTAGAAAGAGCAACAAGAATGATTTCTAACTTTGAATGTTAGAATTATGAGAAAAGGCTGGGGGAGTTAGGAATTTTCTCATTTGAAAGGTGATAGATTAGATATGATGCCAGTTTATAAAATATTTCTCTCTCAATAATGCTGAGATTAATAAATTCATTGCAGTAGACCATGGAAGAGTAATCAAATATTTCTCTCAATAATGCTGAGATTAATAAATTCATTGCAGTAGACCATGGAAGAGTAATCAGATAAGGAAATTGAAAAACACCATATATAAGTATAATTCAGATGTATAAACAATATATTTTTAGGGAAAGTACCTTTCACATTTATTATGAAAATATTTTTAGTTTAAACTAAAAAAAATATTGTTGGACAGTATGTTGCATTTTTTTAAAACTATAAAACCATCTTAGTATGTAATTTTTTCATTTTACAGATACTATAAAGAAAATTTATAATTATACAATCCTATATAAGGAAAAATAGAAAAAAATGTTAAAGGTATGATATATATATATATATATATATATATATATATATATATATATATATATATATATATATATATATATATATATATATATATATATATATATATATATATAGGAACAACAGCTTTGCAGCCAGAATATGATTGAGAATGTTAAACGTTGAAGTTTTAATATAAAATCACTTTTTTGTTATTGAAATACTTGGTAAAATATATTTTAAAATAATTTGATATTTAAAATAAGAAAATTAAAAATTTCATGTGAAGCAAAAAAAAAAAAAAAAAGAAAAAAGTCATACTGTTTTAGATTTAATGCAAACTAAAGTGATTATTTGTCAATTTCAACTAGAATATGGTTTATTCAAACATAATTTGCATTCGCATCAGAATCATTGAGTCTTTCAAATAGACTTTTATTTAAGCAACATAGTGTTCGAAAGTTTTATTTATTTATTTTGTTGTGTTTTTTTCATTTTTATAGTGTCATAATTAATTTCGTGAAGCTGTAGAAGTTTATTTTTCGTTCTTTTGGAGTGTTTATAAAAAAAGTGTTTATATAAATAGTGTGTATCAAATATTTTCAAATATATTTTAGTTCTGTGCATTTTATAATTTAGTGTTATAAGAGTGTATGTATATGGTTTTTTATTCATTGTGTATAATTGTATATTATATTGTAATTATATATTTATTAGTATTCATAGTAGTATAGTAGTAGTAGCATATCCATAGTAGCATATTTTAATTTTACATTTTATATACTTGTTTTACATATATTTTATTTTTATATTTTTACATATTTTAATATTTTTTTTTTTTTATTTTACTTTTTATTTTTTATTTTTGTTTTATTTTAATATTTATATACTTGTAATAATATATATATATATATATATATATATATATTATATATATATATATAATATATATATATATATAAATATATATATATATATATTATATATTTATTTTTTTATTTTTTTTTATTTTTTTATTATTTTTTTTTTTTTATATTTTTTTTTTTTTTTTTTTTTTTTTTTTTTTTTTTTTTTTTTTTTTTTTTTTTTTTTTTTTTTTATTTTTTTTTTTATATTTTAATATTTTATATATATATATATTATTTTTTTTTTTATATTTTATTTTTTATTTATATCCATATTTATATTTTTTTTTTCTAGTTTAAGTGATTATTTTGTTAAATTTTAATTTTTTAGGAATTTTATTTTTTTTGTTTTGTTTTGTTTTTGATAGTTTAAAAGTTAATTTTTAACTGTCTTATAATATTAATTGGTTTAGGGTTGATTTTTTTTTTGTCAAAGGTTGTTGTTTGATTAATTATTTGTAAATATTTTGTTAAATTTCTTTATTTTGGTATTGTGTAATAGTTTTTTTTTTTTTTTTTATATTTTAATTTTATATTAACTTAAATATTGATTTTATATTATTTATTTAACTTCAAATATATAATTTATATTTAACTTTGGGGAGAGGTGCTGCGAGGAGAAGGTTCAATCCTCCAGTTTGTGGGACGCGAATCGTATACTACCAGAGTAGTAAGAATGGAGTTAAAAAGGGGTTCAGTGGTGTGTAGAATTGGTTGTTTGAACGTAAGAGGTTTAAATGATGATTTGAAAAAAGTGGAAATTGGGGAGATATGTAAGGATAAAAAGCTGGATTTATTAGGGTTGACTGAAACTAAACTAAAAGGGAAAGGAGAGATTATTTGATTAAAGAGGGTGTTTTCAGAGTTAGTGAGAGAGAGAGAGCTAGGGAAGGGATGGCATGATAGTGTTGAGTCAAAGATGTGGGGAATGTATGAGAGAGTGTGTAAGAATTTCATCAAGAATTGTATGGGTGAGGCTAAGGTTTAATAGAGAGGAATGGGTGTTTGTTTGTGCTTATGCGCCAGTGAATGGAGCGAGGAAAGAAGAAAGAAGTGTGTTTTGGGAGAACTTAAATGATTGCTTAGGGGTTTTGGGGCAGGTGTAAATGTGTGTTTAGTAGGTGATTTAAATGCAAGAGTTGGTACAGACATGGAAGGCGGGGTGGTGGGTCCTTTCGGGGTGGGTGATAGAAATTTGAATGGAGAGAGTTTAATAGAAGTTTGTATGGCTAATAGATTTATAATAGGGAATACATGGTTTATTAAAAAGTTGAATCATAAGTTGATCTGGGTTAGTGGGGTAAATGGTGAAAGGGGTTTGATAGACTATATCATGTATTAGGAAGAAGATAAGGGAAAGATTATTAGACGTGAATGTGCTTAGGAGATCCGCTAGAGGAATTTCAGATCATTTTTTGGTGCTACCCAAAATTAGAGTGAAAGGGGGATGGAGAAAGATTGGATGTTCGGGGAGGGGAGTAGAGATTGTGAGAGTGGAAAGACTGGAGGAAAGGGAAGTAGGGGAACATTTTAAAAGAGAGCTAAATATAGGTTGGGAAGAGGTAAGAGGAGGAGTCTTAGGGGGTGTGGAAGAGGAGTGGGGAGGTTTAAGGCGGTATTGGTAGAAAGTGCAAGGAATGCATGTGGGAGAGTGGGAGGAAAGTGCAAAAGAAAGGGTAAGTGAATGATGGTGCTATGGAGGTGAAATATAGTAGTTGGGGAAAAAAAGGATGCGTTTTAAAAAATATCTTGAGTACAAAAAGGGTTAGAGGAATGGGAAGACATATAATGAAAAAAAGAGAATTAGCCAAAAGGGAGGTAAGGAAAGGCGAAAGAAAGAGCCAGAATGAGAAAATAGGGTAATAAGATAGTTGGAGAGGATTTAGAGAAAGGAGCGAGATATTTTGGAAGGAGGCGAATAAGGTTAGGAATTAATAGGGAGGATTGAGTGAAGAAAAGGTGACATAAAGGAAATAGACGGCGAAATAAGACTGGTAGAAAGTGAGGTAATTAAGGCAATATGGATGGAGTACTATTGTAGGATGCTGAATGTGAGGGAGGTTAAGGTGGTGAGGAGGGAAGGGATAGGTAGATCCAAGAGGTTGATGGGTGGAATTTCGATTAGAAGAAATAGGTAAAGCATTGAGGAAAGTGAAGAGAGGTAAATAGGCTGGTTTGGAATGTGAATAAGTGGAGAGATGTTGAAGTGAAGGGGAGGGTAGAGTGTGAGTTAAATTGGTTAATGTCAGGTTATTTAATTTATGTTGGGTAATGGGAAGGATGCCTCAAGATTGGCAAGATGCGTGTGTATTCTCTTTATTTAAAGGGAAAGGGTGGATAAATTTGAGTGTGAGGAGCTTATAGGAGGATAAGTTTGCTTAGCGCATAGTGGGAAAAGTGTGTGGTAGAATATTTATTGGGAAGGACAGGTGTTGAATGAGTTAATTTGTGAGATTAAGTTTTTTTTTATAAAAAAAAAAAGGATGGGATGTATGGATCAGATTTTTTCTTTAAGAATTATTGAAGGAGAAAAGTAGAGATAAAGAGAATGATGTTTTTATGTGTTTTATGGACTCTGGAGAAAAGCTTACGATAGGGTTGGACAGGAGTAAACTGTGGAAGGTTTTTTGAGAGGATGAAATTGAGGGAAGGTACTGAAGGATGTTAGAGCATTTTATAGGAATAGTAGAGCATGTGCGAAAGTAAATAGAATGGGAAACTGAGTTCTTTAATGCGAACAATGAATTGATGTAGGGTTGTGTATAATGTCTTATGGGGATGTTTAATTTATTTATTGATAAAGTGGTGAGAATTGATGGAAAGAGTTAGGTAAAGGAGTGAAGAATGAAGGAACAACAAGTGTGTGTGGGATGCGAATGTGTTGTTGTATGCGGATGATGTTGTACTTTTGTCTGAGTCACAAGGGGGTTTGAAAAGTTTTGGTGGATGAGTTTGTAAAATGTTGTGATGAGTTAGGTTTACGAGTGAATGCAGGAAAGAGTAAAGTGTTATGGATGAAAAATGGGGAGAGTGTAGATAGGGTTGTAGGGGGGGGAGATGAATTGCTAATTAAGGTGGGGAGGGAGAGATTGGAATGGGTTAATTCTTTTAAATATCTGGGTGTGAATTTTGAGGGGGTGATGTTTGTGAGGGTGACGAAGTTGGATATAGAATAAGAGAGGGGGAGAAAGTTTTGGGAGGCTTGAGGGATATTTGGAAGAGAGGAAGGTTGACAAGAGAAGTGAAGAAGAAAATGTTTGAGGGATGTTGTGTTCCGGTTGTTATGTATGGGAGCGAGGTGTGGAGGTTAAATGCGAGAAAAAGAAAAAAGTTAGAAGTTTTCGAAATGAAAGGTCTGAGAGCGGTATGTGGTGTAAGTAGAAGAGATAGGTTAGGAATGTGAGAATAAAGGAGCAATGTGCTTGGGGAAGGAGTATGGTTGAGAGAGCTGAGCAGAACATGCTGAGGTGTTTGGGCATGTTTGTAGGATGAATGATGAGAGATTAGCTAAAAAGGTGTTTATATCGGAAGTTGAAGGTGCAAGAAGGAGGGGGAGACCTAGGGGAGGTTGGGTAAGTGGGGTCAAGACTTATTGAGGGATAGGGGGTTGGGATGGGAGGAGGTTTTGCGGTTGATGGAGGACAGGAATGAATGGAAAAGATTGGTGAGGGATGAATGCTGTTAAGTTGTGACTTCTGTAGTCAACACCCCACGTTTGTGGAAAATTTGAGATAAAAAAAAAAATATATATATATATATAATATATATATATATATATATATATATATATATAATATATATATATATATTATATATATATATATATATATATATATATATATATATATTATATATATAATGTAAAACAAGAACAATAGAACATAGTTTTGATTTACGACATAACATAATCTTATAAATTGTAATATTATTCACCTTATATCTACAGGTTCAGTCCTGTGTAGTGATACAAAAAAAAATTATATAAATTTCTTTTTATATGATATTTTACATTATTTTCATTATTATTCAAGGTTTTCTTCTCTGTTTTAAATATATATTTATGCTTAAACTCAAATTTGTTTATGTTGTCATATGCTCACTTCAATATAAAAAAAATATACATTAAACAAAAATTTTATTTTTTTTAAAAAAAATTCTATTTTTTCCAATAGAATTTTTTTTCAAGATTTTATTAAAGTCTTTTTAAGAATTATAGTAATGTAATCCACGGAGCTTTCGAACTTGACGTTTAATATAGACAGGTCATACTCATTATCAGGAAATATATTTTTTTCTTTTTCCACTTTTTTAGGCCTATTTCAAGTTTTAAATTTTTTCACTAAAATATTACCCAGTATTATCTACTGCTATATAATAAATGCGTGGCAGGCAGGGTATGGAGTCCCCTACCGGGAAGGGCGCAACTCCTTACAGCGAATCTCCCGTATATCCTATGTATATTTATATATATATAATATATATATATATATATATATATATATATATATATATATATATATATATATATATATATATATATATATTTATATATATATAATTCATAATACAGGTAACTGAGGGACTCCGCTTGATGGCATTTTCAGCCCTGATCCTCCCACTTTGTAGAGGGATGCCATTTGTTGTCAGTCATACATTTATAATATTACTGTTGATAATAGGTGGAAGTAGCCCAAACATTGAAAGACGATTTTAAAAACGAGTAGAGTCATCTAAATCGTCAACATTATCTCATCCAAAACATAATTTTATTTTCCAAAAGTAAAGTGGTAGACAACATTTTTTCAATATTCATTCAAATCGTTGACACAGTAAATCATAGTGGCCATGTGGTTGTTAACCACATTTTTACCAAATTGTAAATTCACTTCTATTTTAGTACATGTAAAAAAAGTATGCCATGCTAACATACAATAGGTCTTACTAGGGAAATGTTAATGAGAGTAAAAACTAATAATAACAATAGGCCTAAATAGTAATGAAAGCTAAATTTTTAATTTAGTTTTCAAAATATCAATAATAAAATCTGTTGTAAGTCATAGGCAAGAAAATATGTTATCTGACCGATTGTTTTTGAATGGTGTTGATTAATTTACCTGTCGGTGATTTGATTTAAGCTTCATAGTAGGTGGTATTCTGTAGCGACCAATATTTTTAAAACTTGATATAGGCTTAAAAATATAAAAAATAAAATTTAATCTGAGCTAAAATTTAACATGAATATCGAGTTCCAAGCTTTCTCAAAAATTTTACTTGTATATATCAATATATATATATATATATATATATATATATATATATATATATATATATATATATATATATATATATATATATATATATATATATATATATATATATATATATATATATATATATATATATATATATATATATATATATATATATATATATATATATATATATATATATATATATATATATATATATATATATATATATATATATATATATATATATATATATATATTATATATATATATATATATATATATATATATATATATTATATATATATATATATATATATAATACTTAATAATTAATGTTATGTAAGAAAATTCAGAAAGCCATTAATGAATAATATGAAATGAACATTTACTATTTTATTATTAGTGAACTTTAAATAGTGAGATAAAAATACCTTTTCCAATGTCATTGATATTTACAGGATGTTATATCATATGTAACAAATAATTTAAAGATTATAGTGTAATATTAAATCATTTTTCAGATAATAATGATATATGCAGAAAAATTATGTCATTAAATAATTTAAAATACTTTAAAGATAGCTTATACTTTATTATTTGCTCAATATATGAGCTATATCTAGCTTTGCTATTTAAATGAATTCCTAAGGTATTCAAGGTTTAGAAAGAACAATTCAGTATTGTAGTTAAAATATATAATTTTATTTTTACATTATTTTTTTAAGTATTCAATATTGTATGTAGGTCCATTTAGTTTCTGTATGTGTATGTGGTGTTTACATTACAATTTTTTGTTTTTAATTTTGTTTGCTACAGGGTCTAGTTGGTTTTGTTACTGGAGGAGCTTCAGGACTTGGGAGGGGAACTGCTGAATACTTTGTTAGCAGAGGTAGTCGTGTGGCACTTATCGATTTGCCAGCTTCAAAAGGTCATGAGGTTGCTCAGGGACTTGGAGAAAATGCTTTATATATACCTTGTGATGTAAGTTGCTTAAAATTTTGAGTAATTTTTCATAAGAAATTAAAAATATTTTGAACTTTTGTAAAGAAACTAAAATTAATTAATATTATTATTATTGTTGATGACAAAACAATTATTTGTGTCTACCATATATACGAGGGTGGGCTGAAAAGTAACGCCTGCTCTGCCGGAAAATCTCATACATAGCAGATAAAGTAATGAGACAAAGGCTGAAAGAAGGTCAAATTTTAAAAGTTTTATTCAATGAACATTTCTGCAAATGTTGAACCCACTTCTCAAAACTGTTTAAAAAGAAGCCTTGATCTGTTTTAACCGAAACCAGTCTGCCACCTCTTTCTTCACATCATCTGAACCAAATTTTATTCCCTGGAGACTCTCTTCAACTTTGAAAATAAGTGAAAATCACTGGGGGCCAGATTGGGACTGTAGGGTGGGTAATCAATGACCTCGCGAAGTTCAAGCCTCTGAAGCTTCTGGGCACTACAATGTGGTTGAAGCATTGTCATGGAGCAGGAGGAAAACGGTACTGTTTGGTCTTATTCGACGGATGCGGATTATTTGTCTCAATTTCTGGAGAGTTTCACGATAACGTTCGGAGTTTATAATCGTGCCCTTCGGCATATATTCCGAATAGATGAGGCCCTTCACATCCCAGAATGCTGTCAGCATTAGTTTACCAGCCAAATGGCCGAGTATTAAACTTTCGTACGCCACGTGAGTTTGGGTGTTTGATTTCCATAGAGGCTTGTTTTCCATCTGGATTGTAGTGGTGGATCCACATCTCGTATCCCGTTACAATGTTTTTGAAGAATTGGGAAAACTTAGTGTACTCTCAGTCCATTTATAATGTACTTCAAAAGATTTTTTTTTTTTTTCAGCAGTAAGGAAAAGTTGAAATTTATTGGCAGGTTTCTAGGTTGGTAGAAATTTTGGGTGCCATCAGGACTATATGCTTAGTATTAAAAGTTCACAGAGAACAGAAATTCTACATTTAGAAAAATTTAAAAAGTTAAGCATAAATGAGGTGGAATAACAGCTCCGGAATTGTCTAATTGAAATTAAAGGCAAAGGGTTAAGTGAAGGGTTCAGCTTTAGCAGAAGTGAAACATTAGTTTATTATTTTAAAAGAAACTAGTGGAAGGAATGAGGAGAAAACTGTTAGGGAAGGTAATTTTATACAAAACAGGAAGAGAAAAGAGATATTAGAGTCTCGAAGAATAGATTTTACACTATCACATATATATATATATATTATATATATATATATATATATATAATAATATATATATATATATATATATATATATATATATATATATATATATATATATATATATATCCTCTCCCAGGAAGGTTTTCACCCTGTCAGTGGAACCAGCATCTTTCCCCATCTGCTTGAAGTAGTTCTCCCAGAGCCCTCCAAAAGATTAAGTTCTTCGGCTCGCCGGTCCCCATGCCGGTCCATGAGTCCTATCCATACTCTTCAGGTAGGGTTTTCACCCTTTCAGTAGGACCAGCATCGTTCTCAAACCAACCTAAACACTCTCTCCAGGGGTCTTCAAAAGATTGCGCTTCTCCGAGCAATGGTTCCAATGCTGGTTCTGGAGTATACAAGCCGTTGACAGAGAAATCACAAGGCCGATGGCTAGTCCTGTCGTCCTTATATATATATATATATATATATATATATATATATATATATATATATATATATATATATATATATATATATATATATATATAATATATATTATATATATATATATATATATATATATATAATATATATAATTTTTATTATTGGTAATAAAATAATAATATGAGTACTGTGGCTCAGTGGGCTTCAGGTTTGCTTGTTTAAGATTGTGGTTCACTCCGCAATCGTGGCATCCCTGTGTGCAAACTGCAGTGATTGAAGTTGGAAACTCAAAGCCAGTTACCTGAGCGAACATTAAATATTGTTGTTTGTAGGAGATTTTTCTGCAGTTATCATGTTATGGTTTACGTTAAGGTACATTATTATACTTTCTCGATACACGCACATAGAAAATTGACAAGTAGCTCCAGATTCCAATTCCAAGATACAAAAGTCACATTCTCTCTCTTTTTCTTTTTTTTTATCTAAAAGTCATTTAATATCACTTGCCTCGTGATAATTTCAATTTGAAAATCATGATTTGATTTTTCCAGGTTCGTAATGAAGATGATGTTAAAAATGCTCTCGAGCGCTGCAAGAAAGAGTTTGGTCGTCTGGATCTCGTCGTTAATTGCGCTGGTTTATCTCGAGCCTACAAAATAGCCAATCCACCAAGAGGGAATTATATGGGTTTAGAAGAATTTCTTATTACTTACGAGGTAAGTAAGGACAAAAGTATTTGGTTTAATGGTTTACCTTACGATTATGCCTCATTATTTTTGAATTTCTTGTGAAGAGAGTTTGAGCTTGATTTAAAAGTCTATAATTTCAAGAACAATTTTGAAATTTCATCATTTCGTAGACTTTGAATTGTTATTGTGTATAATTGATGCATTTGGATATTTTAGGTCCATATCAAGTAAAATTTGAAATCTTTTAAAATTTAAATGAAGGAGTCCTATGAGACCCTAGTAGGATATGATATTGGAAGTAGAAATTTATTATTATGAAATGTCATTCTTGGAAATGTACACATTTAACATTTTTTTGATGATCTCTGTTTAATATCACTTGAAAATTCTTGAATAACAATGTGAACTGATAAATAAAAATTTGATATTCAATGTCAGATAAATAAATCTTTTCTAATTTGGTGGTAAGGAATTTAATTTTAGATAATTCTTAACATAATTCTCTCTTTATTGCGTAAATAATCCACGTAGGATAATCAGTTTGGAAAACTGTAAATAACCACTGTTGGATAGTGTATAAAACAAAAAATAAAATGAAAGTTATCATTTCGTCAAAGAATACAAGCATATGTAACAAATCCAGAACCATTCATCCCTAAGTGCCCATATATATCTCACGATATTTAGAGCACCCGGTAATAAACTATTCGGCCCTTACAGTCTGAAGATAAATTCACATCACTGATTTCGGGAGTCTCTGATCTCGGCCGGCTGCCTTTGCATCACTCCTAAGGAGGGCTTCCCGTTTCTCATAGGAGTGAGGTTCTGGTTACTTTATATATATATATATATATATATATATATATATATATATATATATATATATATATATATATATATATATATATATATATATATATATATATATATATATATATATATATATATATATATATATATATATATATATATATATATATAGGGTTGTGTTTATGGAACATTTAACGTAACAAGATTAGCAGCACCTCTTATGTCAGAAAATGAACCTAATAACGATGGCCAAAGGGGTATAATAATTAACACTGGAAGTTCATCTAGTGAAGATGGTTGTATTGGCCAGAGCGCATTTGCAGCTGCTAAAGCCGCCGTTTCAGCCATGACCTTACCTATTGCAAGAGAATTTGCTTCGCTGGGAATAAGGGTGGTCACTATTTCACCAGGTTAGAACTTTAGACTTTGAAAGTATTAAGTAGTAGTAGTAGTAGTATGAGAAAGAAAAAGTTCGGTAATTTAGAATCTTTTTCAAAATTACTTTTATTTTTTTTATTTTTATTTTTTAGGTCTTTTTGACACACCTCTAACCTCTGAAGATTGCTTGACAGAGAAGGTGCAACATTACTTTATGGATCAAATGCTTTTCCCTAAACGATTTGGGAAGCCTTTAGAATTTGCCCAAATGATTGAAAATATTATTAATAATCCAATGTTAAATGGTGAAATTATAAAATTAAATGGTGGATTACGGTTTCATGTAAGGGCACATTCTGATTTTGACGAAGAATGAATTATTTGTAAATTTTGTATATTTTTTTGTAAAATTTTTTTTTAAAGAAAATGATTGTAGCATTTGATTTTATCCTTTATATATATATATATATATATATATATATATATATATATATATATATATATATATATATATATATATATATATATATATATATATATATATATATAAATAGATTCGAAAACTTTTTAGAAAGAATATAGGTTAAAGAAATAGGACGATAGTTAGAAGGTTGAGAAGGGTCCCACTATTTCGGCACAGGCTGAATGAGTACACATTTGCAACTGGATTGAAGGTTGACGTAGAAAGACAAACAAAATAGTTTTCTAAGGCAGGGTAAAAGCTGGGAAGCATCAAGTGTTTAGAAACGGGTTGGGATCCCATCCAGCCATATATACGCTTTCTTAATGTTAAGCTAGGGAGAGAACAGAAACAACGTCTTAGAAGAGATTACAATTTTAACTATAAATGAGTTGGAAGAGAAAGAATTATTCCGGAATTGTCTAAGATAGAATTCGAGGCGAAAAGTTTGAATAAAGAGTTCAACTGGTAGCAGAAGGCAAAAAGGAAGAAGTAAATTAGATTTTTTTTTGGGAGGAACAAAAAGATTAAATTTTCTACTTTTGCACAATTCTGGAATGATATTTGCACAAGCTTTTGGAGTTTAGAGACTACGTTAATTCCTGTAAGCAGCATCCCTATGATGAAGAGCTTGGTAACAAGTAGAAGTTAAACTAAGGTTTGTTTACAGCAGAGGTTCCCAACTTTACTTTGCTTGTGAACCCCTTGAGTCCTAACTTTACATATGTGGATCCCCATATATTCGTACATATTCCTAAATTAAATATTTTTCCTTGAGGATCTCGGTTGGGAAAAAGTTGGTTTAAAGGAATAAGACTAAATCTGACCATTTTGTAGCACTTAATTTCATCTCCAAGGTGTCCAGGAATATGAGACGGGAGCTACACCATCTGCTCATAGTTATTTTGGATGGATTAATCGAAGACAAGTTCATTAACTATAATCTTGAGAACTAGAAGAAAGCCATCGGCGTCGGTGATCACATAAATGACCTAAAGTATTGATTTCGGAGAAATGAGAGCGCGCTTTATTTTCCAATTGAGATATTCAGTTGAGTAAGAGATAAATTAATAGAACAAATGAAATTAGTCAAAGATTGACAAAAAAAACCGTACCTGAAATAGACAGACAAACAAGCAACGTTTACGCGTACATGCACTCAACCGCATCTGACTGAAAACTGTGGTTAGAGACACTCAAGCACCCGAGTTTCAGACAAAAGATGGTGGTCAACAAAATGTAAATTAGAATAAAGACCTCAATATTGCAAACAATGAAAAGAAGACCGTGAATCAGAACATACGGGTGGCACCAACCCTCATCATCAGAGGTCAAAAACAGTGCTCCCCTCCCCCATCCCTAGCATCTTTAAGTTTGATCCTATGAGAGAATGAAAAGCAAAAAGAACGAACAGAACCCAGAAGAAAACCCCAGCCAAACCAAACATTGCGTAGGTGTGACAAAGGGAGTATATATATATATATATATATATATATATATATATATATATATATATATATATATATATATATATATATATATATATATATATATATATATATATATATATATATATATATATACACACACTTTCTGGGTCTTACAAATCGTATTTTGTTGTTCTTTGATGCGTGATAATTTCAAATGTCAATATTCGTAAAAAATAACAGGAATAGTAAGCCTATTTAGAAATGGATTTTTACAATTAAAATCTTCTAGAATTTATATTTTATTTTACAAAGCTTTTATGAACAGTATAATTATTTATGGGGGAAAGTTTAGGACTGAAAAAGTATTGCAACACTATTATTAGATGACTGACATCATTTATTAAACTAAACATAAAAAGATCTTCAGTACCCATACTCAATTATTGGATATTACGTAAAGTAATTATGATTTAGTGTCGTAGTGATAACACATACTATATATCATGTTAAACACTATGGTAGTGTATGACACAAACTATACATGGTAATGCACTATGCAATTTGTGGTATCTGAAATGATGCAAGACGAGGAAGGTTAATTTAAGAAGTAGCTATGTTAGAGCTGTGAAGTTGTTTTGGGTGTGAGATATTTAAATACTTTGGAAGTCTATTACAATGTATGACATTCCTTTATGGTTACGAGGGACAGTAAATATTCTAGTGTAGAACAGTAGAAAATGAGATTCTGTAACTAAGTAGTCGATGATCTCTCATAAACTTACAGCAGGGTATTACAATGTCATTTTAGACAGTCTCTCCCCCCTCGGCACTGACATGGGTGGTCAAGAAATTTTGTGAACGTAATCAAAATACTTTTAGAAAAAAAGAAAAACGATAGTACAGCTAATACTTGGCTAATACGCTACTAAATAATGTCACTTTACTACTCCCATATACCGTCCTGTATATCGAAAATTTAATAAACTCGTAGAACTGCAATAACCTTAACTGGCTTCACAAACATGCTGCAGTTTTTTTTTTTTTTTTTTGCTCTTATGGCATTAAGCAAATATAACAGCTACAAAAAAAATAATGTCAAATCTGTTTTATAAATGAAAGAAATCTATTTTATAAATGAGAATGTCAAATCTGTTTTATAAATGAGAATGTCAAATCTGTTTTTTAATGAGAATGTCAAATGTTTTATAAATAAGAATGTCAAATGTTTTATAAATGAGAATGTTGTCAAATGTTTTATAAATGAGAATGTCAAATCTATTTTATAAATGAGAATGTCAAATATTTTATAAATGAGAATGTCAAATATGTTTTATGAGAATGTCAAATCTGTTTTATAAATGAGAATGTCAAATCTGATTTTTAATGAGAATGTCAAATGTTTTATAAATAAGAATGTCAAATGTTTTATAAATGAGAATGTCAAATCTGTTTTATAAATGAGAATGTCAAACGTGTTTTATAAATGAACTATTCAAAACAGCTTCAAAAGAGCTATTTCAATGAAGATCACTGTTACAAAATTATTTATTAAGAACAATTTAGTTTGCAACAACTTCTATGGCTTTTACTGGAAAATAATCATCAACGTACTCAACAAATTTGTAACAGACGTTAGTATTATTGATCTCTATTGTATTTATTACATTTATAACTTAGAATTTGGTTCTTGAATATATATATATATATATATATATATATATATATATATATATATATATATATATATATATATATATATATATATATATATATATATATATATATATATATATATATATATATATATATATATATATATATATATATATATATATATATATATATATATATATATATATATATATATATATATATATATATATATATATATATATATATATATATATATATTATATTATATTATTTATTATTTTTATATTATTTTTTATTTTTATTATATTAAAAAAAAAATAATAATTTAACAATAGTTCCTACTCGAACCAACAAAATTAGTTATTTTCTATCTAACCAATAAAAAAAAATTAAATATATTTTAAAATTAAACTAAAATAAAAATTATATATAAAAACTTCTCCATAAAAAAAAAATTTGATATTTTAAAACCAAAAAGAAATTATTTTTTTTAATTCAGTTTAAAAAAAGAAATAATAATAAAATTATATCAAAACAAAAACTGGTTTTTTTTCCTACAATTTACAATCTAATCAACGGGAACTATTAAAGCCACACTTTAACTATGCATTTAAAAAGTAAAATAAGCTTTAATATATATATATATATATATATATATATATATATATATATATATATATATATATATATATATATATATATATATATATATATATATATATATATATATATATATATATATATATATATATATATATATATATATATATATATATATATATATATATATATATATATATATATATATATATATATATATATATATATATATATATATATATATATATATATATATATATATATATATATATATATATATATATATATATATATGGGGAAAAAGTTACACCAAATTTGACAAATCTTAAAAAAATGTTTTTATCTTTATAAAACTATAGATTAAAACAATCAAAATAGATTTTTATCATTATTATTATTATTATTATTATTATTATTATTGCATGCACAGAATATAAAATGAAAAAGTGCTCATTAAAACCTGTGATATTTAATATTTGTAACATGTTATTTTAAAAAAAAGTATATATATATATATATATATATATATATATATATATATATATATATATATATATATATATATATATATATATATATATATATATATATATATATATATATATATATATATATATATATATATATATATATATATATATATATATATATATATATATATATGGAGGCAGGGTGGGGGTTTGAAATGTTAAAGCGTTATTCTCTCCTAAATTCTTTTATTAAATCTTTAAATGTGAAGCAAATAATCCTATATATTTAAAGGCATAATATATATATATATATATATATATATATATATATATATATATATATATATATATATATATATATATATATATATATATATATATATATATATATATATATATATATATATATATTATATAATAAAAATTGAGTAATTAAAGAAATATTTTCATTCTAAGGTGAAAATATAATTTAAGTTGAGAATTATTGAAAAATGAGTTAAGATTTATGAGTTGCTAAAAAACATATTTGGTCATAATCCTAAATAAGCAATACAAAATACTACAGAAATTAATAAACAAAAAAAATTTGGGGGAGGAATTGCGAGAAGTAATTAAGATATAATATATTTTCAACAGTTTTTTCCTAGTTTTAAACAAGAGAAGATTTTTACAAAATTATCAACTTCATTAAGGCAGTGTTGAAGCTTTTACTTTTTAACATTTTATAAAATACATTTATATAAAAAATGTTTAAAAGACTTTGTAGAGAAAAGTTACTTACAACGAGAGAGAATCTCTTATGAAGGAAAAAGATTCACAGAGAATGATGCTGAAATGAATAACAAGCGAGTAGAACGACCATCAATGTCAAAATAGACCAAATAATATGTGCCT
This sequence comes from Armadillidium nasatum, assembly GCA_009176605.1. NCBI lineage: Eukaryota > Metazoa > Arthropoda > Malacostraca > Isopoda > Armadillidiidae > Armadillidium > Armadillidium nasatum. The sequence goes on from SEYY01010224.1 coordinate 255,668, forward strand.
CTAAAATGGTTTGATCAATAGGTTCCATCTGGTGTAGCCATCCCAGATCATGAAGAGATTCAAGCGTGAGATCTTCTTTCCCAATGGATGAGGTGGTGCGCATCCGAATTGGACTCTGTAATAAAGGTTCATGTCGAGTGGGAGTGTCTCTTGGGTTTGTTGATGGTCGCATTGGTGGGTATGTGGATGAAGCTCCTGCTCCTCCTCTTCTTCCATGGTCTGGCGCTTCCTCTTCACCGCTCGTATCACCATCCTTTTTCTTGAAGAAAGTTAGCTCATCTAAATCATCGTCACTATCAAAGATGACTGCTCCGCCAATTTCTTCTTCTTTTGCTCTTCGTTTTAAAGTACTACTTGCGCTACTATGTGACGGAGTGGGCATTTCATTGCCAGGTAATGAATCTATTAACGCTTCAAATTCTTCCATGTTCGCCCATGTGTCATCACAAAAGAGGGCAACACAAACCTTATCAGCACCTTTGCGAGGAGGAAGAGGACTCCATGTGAAAGCTGCAGTCTTAGTTATTTGTTCTTTATTGTTCGATTGTATACTGCAAGAAACGCTGCGTTTGCGACCGGTGCGATTGTCTTCAAAGTCAGTAGCAAGCGAGAAAGAACTACAACGACGAGACCTCGCAGCAATCACCCGACTGCGACCTCTCGAACGGGACATGACGGCGGTTACCCGCTCAGACTCGTAACGCATCATCTCTTGTGTTCCATCAGACCTTCTCACCAAGAAAGAGCCTACCCATTTTGAGAATCTAGCAACCTCCCCAATAATAGTAGTGGGTCGAGGGGCAACAATGGGTCAGCGAGTTCCTGCAGAGGGTCATTGAAGATCATGTGAATCGTAATAAAGATGGGAAACCTCTAGAGTCCGAAGCCAAGCTGAGAATAATGCTATATAGACTTGGGTGGTCCAAAAGGTCAGAATCTGGCAAGGAAGGATGACAACGGGGATAAAACTGTCGACCCTAAAAAGAAGAGAAATTTTAAATTAAACTTCTTTCATTTATTTTCATAAATAATCATTCATTTTGCCTATTGCTTTTTAAATTTTTCAAAATCTATTTAATGTGAAAATTTTCAACACTAAATTCAATAAAATCCTCATAAGCATTTTACTCAACATCAAAGATTTTCCTACACATCCTATATATTCAGTTTCTGCTACAGACTCTAAATAATAACATGTAGGCAAGTCAGAAGTATTCACATTTCAGTGGACAGAAATAAATAAAATAAAAAAAATTCCTAATAAATTAATATGATAGATATTACTCTGTTGAACTTTTAAGGAAAAAACTGTAAGAAGTAAACTAAAAAACTTTAAAAAAAATTTTTATTAACATTTTTTAATTTTGTGCGTCTTAAAAATTATTTTACTCCTTTAAAAATTAATCTACAGCCTCTGGAACGCCTATATCTACAGCATCAGCATCTCATTTTGAAAATAATAATAATAATAATAATAATAATAATAATAATAAATACAGACCTTAAATGCTCTGTGCGATCTCAAAACTGCTGAACAGAAAATAAAGCGAAGTGTCAAAAGTCGCAAAAAATCGTCACTATAAAATTGATGATAAGCAGAATCTGATGAGTTAAAAAATAATAAAGAAAAATAATGTTAATTTTCAATACAAATCTAAGTTATCTTCAAGAAAAAATACAATTAACTTACTACACCTAAATAAAAAGTAATTTTAAACAAAGTTATCTAACATAATCGGTACGAAGACACTGCTTTACAAAACTAGATGGAATTTACAAAACATTTTCTATCCTATTCAAATTCTTTCTCGACACATAAATTGATACCAATAGACAATGTCTTGCTCAGAGCCATTCACCACATTTCTGTACTTTTTGTATGCTTCCTTCCCATTTTCTTTAAGTTTTTAATACTACTTTCTGAATTATATTTCAGCCTATTTTCTGTTCATCTACTTTCCATACTGTATCTTTTATTCTCTAACTTTTAATAAATTTTTCAATAATTCAAACACAATTATATCCAAAGTCATTCTTCGCTCCTCTTCCGAAGCTTCCCTGAGATTCGTAGGTTTCTCCTACTGTTGGAATTTAACAATTTTTTTTTTCAATTATATCCTATTGATTTAGAAAAAAAAATATTAGAATTTAACCATCCAAGTATAACTACCTTTTCACAATCTATTTCTTTAACTAATTAACTGGTTTTTTTATTCCAAAACCACATTAACTATCTCGCTTCTGTCTCTTCATTCATTTCTCTATTCTAACAACTATTACTTTTTGTTTTTGTTTTTCTCAATCATTTTCTTTCATTTAATCAACATATTCTACATTCTACTAAATTCATTTTTTATCCCACTTTTTCCTTGAAGTTTTTAATTTTAATTATATAACTTCAAATATGTATAAGTTCCTGTTTACTTTTATTATTTTTTTTTTTTTTTTTCCTTTTCTCATAATTATACTACATTTTACAAATCCACAATTTTATTACTTCTACGTTCACATTATTAATACTACAACAAAAACAAATTTTTTTTTTAGTATCTGTACAGGTGCTGTCACTGCTCACTGGGATGGGGCAATGCTGGGTTAAAATTCAATACCAGGGACAGTTAGAAAAAAAGAAAACAAAACGAACACATATATATATATATATATATATATATATATATATATATATATATATATATATATATATATATATATATATATATATATATATATATATATATATATATATATATATATATATATATATATATATATATATATATATATACTTACCAACATTTCTTGATCTACACAAAAGTTTTGAAGCTTCAGCAATGAATTGTTCAACAAATGTTTGACATTTTTCCCAAAGGGTCATGGGAACATCACAAATGGAGCTTACCAAGCACATCCCCATGAGCGGACAGTGCAAAAATAATGTAAACAAATTACCTCGATGGTGCTGATCTGTGGATATATATATATATATATATATATATATATATATATATATATATATATATATATATATATATATATATATATATATATATATATATATATATATATATATATATATATATATATATATATATATATATATATATTATATATTTCACACACTGACCATGAAATTGTGGTGGCGTCTCCTGTGGTGACATAAGCACTACAAGTGGCTGACCAAAGTAATGAGGCATATTTGCAAAAACGCTGGAATTATCTGAATCCACAACAATGAATAAAGGTTTTCTCGTAAATGAGTAAAGGTCACCAGGATAAAAACAGTGCATATCTTTTAATTGTACCACTCTTTTATTGCTACCGTGATCCCCATCTCGTTTGCTGTTTGTAACCACTCCTCCGAAATCAAAGCCAGCTAAAAGGATAGTAGTCATAAACATTTAAATATAACAACAACTTTAAAAACTATGTAACCATAATACATAAAAGAATAAGAATTGATATTGTAGCGCAAGAGCAAGTACTTTTTTTTTTTTTTTTTTTTAATTATTATTAAAAGCAGTTATATTTTTCTAATTTAGAATAAGCAATGTTATTGAAGGAACAAAATGTCACCACATTAAAACTATGGTATTTATAAGCCTTTCTATTTGAGTAGTTATAAAAATGAGAAGTAAACTTTCATGCATTCCTTACGGTCCTGAGGATGTTTAGCAGTTGTGAAAGCCCCATCTGCCGAAAGATAAAGCAACATAGCACCACTGGAAGGTAATTCCTTAAAACCCGAAGCAAGAAAAACCATTAACTGAGAGAAAGTGGGTTTATAAAGAAGGTACTTGTGAGGGTTTTCTCTTTTAGTTAGACGACTGGAGGCATCCCCATTCTGCTGATGAAATTAAAACTCGACAGAGCACAAACCAAAGAGGAAGATACAAAACACGGAGGGGAGATACATCTCGTACAAAATTTCAATACCAAGTTTTAAAATTTAATATTCACAAAAAGAAATAAACAAAGACTTAATTAATGCCAATTTAGAGAGAGAAATATTACCCAATGTTAATTCAGTATTATTTTACATGCCAATCAAAAAAACCATGCAAATTTGTATTAATGTTTAGATTTCCTCCACCTCAATAAAAATTACAAACAACAAAACCTTTTATATATATATATATATATATATATATATATATATATATATATATATATATATATATATATATATATATATATATATATATATATATATATATATATATATATATATATGAAAAGTTTCATACAAAAGGTATTTTCCCAGGAGCTGGTGAGGAGTCATAAATGACAGCGGAGTCCTCCTGTGGTTCTCGTTCAAGAGTTTGAAGCATGCGAAACATGTCAATAGTTAATTCACTGAACTTCACCTAATGAAAAATAATGCAGATGCAGATACACAAACAAATGCATCAGAAATAAGTTTATTAAAAAAAAAAAAAGTCTCTGTTTCTACCATAAGTTAAAGAATAATATTATGTTTTTATATTGATTAAAAAAATGAGTGAGAAAAATTTGTCGAGCTTTTTTTTATTAGTAATGAAATAAATTTTAAGACATGTCCTACCTGATCAGTACAATTTCCTACTATTAAAATTTCCTGAAGAGAAAGGTTTATATTGGTAGACTTCTCCATTGGAGGAGTGTTATGACCACTTAATCTAAAAAAAATTAAAAGAAATTAATGTTAGGAACACAAAGCTCATTGCTTGACAGGAGTACGTTTTACCATAACAATAAATTAACATAGTTAGTAATGGTGAACTCACCTATGAGATAAGACAATGGTGTTTGAGTCCATATCAAGAACATTAACTCCATTATCGGCATCAATAAAAGATTTTATTTCACCCAAAACTAGTGACCACTCAAGTTGGTCTTCAGGTTCATAGGTCGTCGTGTACTCATCTATTTGCTTACTGAGCTCCTGTTAAAGATACAAGTGTCTAGAACTCAGATTGTACAGAAGGAATCTTAGTAACAAATATACAATATAAAATCTTTTAATTCACAGCAAGTCTTCCTTTCTTCAACATTCAACAGTATATATAGTGCTCCATTCATTGTTACATTCTTCCAACCCATTCATTTCACATCAACTACTCAGTTCCCACTTTCATGATTCAAATTCCTCCAACCTCTTAACCTTTCATCTCCTTTAAGCTTTTTCAAGGATATCCCTGATGCATCTTCTAAGCAGGAACATTTATTTTTCATGCTTTAGTTCCATATTCAAAAATGTTCCTCTTTTATTTCTGAATTCAATTGATTTGAGATTTCCCTCCTCCCTCTGAAGTGATAACTCAGTCATTTCCAAACTAACTCTTAACTCCCAAAGTTTTACTCCATCTACAGTGTCTCTTACTGTATTAGCCTTCCTGACCTTTTTTACACAAATTCTTAAGAGTGATTGATGTTAGTTGTAGAATGGGTCATCAAATTATATATATATATAACAGACTCTATTTTTTTTTTTTTTTTTTTTTTATTATTATTATTATTTATGGAAATTTAGAGTAATAAAAGGTTGCATAAGTAAAAGTAGATTCTTAGGTCATCTATGGTATTATTTAGATGAGTATGGAGCACCTTTCTAACTTACTAGTATGCATGGCTAATGCGGAAGCTAAAACAGACTCTATATCATTATTCATTTTTCTAAATATTAATAGAACAATAATAATATTTTAGAACTCAAACGGCAACCAGTATCTGAGAGATTTCAAACTAAATAATAACATTTTAATTTATCAATATTCATTAAAGAAATAAACGTTACTTACCCTCACCAAATCCCTAACTAATTTCATCCTCTTTAAAAGCAAACAAACGACGATAAACCTCGCATAATATCTTAGTTTCTTTACCATCAAATCTGACCTAAAAATTCAAGAAAATAATTTAAGTTTACTTTAAGTTCTCAAGAATTGGGGAACATATTAGGTCAATATATATATATATATATATATATATATATATATATATATATATATATATATATATATATATATATATATATATATATATATATATATATATATATATATATATATATATATATATATATATATATATATATATATATATATATATATATATATATATATATCAAATTGGGGCAGAGAACACATGCTCGTTTTCAGTGCCTCAAAAACTCTCTACTTAACATGACCTTCCACACAACTATGACATCCTCTAAGAACACAGACAACTCAAACCTTCGTCTGTCCTTAATATCCTTGGTGTTTCTTTTTCACGTGATCTTTCTTGGAAAGATCACATTAATTCTCTTTCTATACAAGCTTCTAAGATTGGGTGTTCTGAGGCGCCTTCGTAATTCCTTCTCTTCATCCCAGTTGTTTGCTCTTTATATAGGGGTGTTGTTCGCTCCTGTATGGAGTGAGCCTTATACATATGGGGTGGTTTCACTCATACAGCTCTCCTTGAAAAGGAATCTAGGGAATTTCATCTTATCAACTTTTCCACTCACTAATTCTCTGCATTATCTCTGCCCATTGAATTGTTGTATCTCTCTCTCTATACTACCGCTATTACAATAAACACTGTTCTTCTGAAGCCTCCCACTGCATACTTCCTCTATTGAGAAGGGCTCATACAACAAGCCGTCTACACAGTCTCATACTTTATCTGTCCAACTCTCCGACCCAAAGCTTACCTGCTATGTTCAATCTTACATATACTTTACTGGAAAAGTCTGGAACACACTCCCTTTATCTATTTTCCAAACTTTCTATGACTTACACACCTTCAAACGCCGTGTATCGGGACATGTCAGCCTTTAACATTTTTTTTTTTTAACTTGAGTGAAAATTTTAGTA
>SEYY01010224.1:272500-295000 GCA_009176605.1 Armadillidium nasatum
TTTACCCTATGAACAATCGTCCAGGTCCCCCTCCCGTAGGAGTATTAACCGCTCATGGCTGGGGTTTTATAGTTTTTAACTATTCATTGCTGCCTTGTTTGCCCAAGTAATGTTGACTTCTTACTATATGGGAAGAGTTTACTGTGTTCTGCTATTACTTGGGGTGAATTGGAGTTGCTCTTCATTCTTTGTTGTTTCCTTATATTTTTAGATTAATGCGACTCCTCGCTCTGCAAAATCATTGGTAACTGATATTGTTGACATAATGGATATTACTTTTTGATAATCATCTCGTTCTCGTGTGTGTGTGTGTGTGTTTGTGTAAAAATGCTGGATCAAGGTTAAATTTCCTGAAACAAGGCGAATGTCCGCTGTGTTGCAGTCTTGTAACTGGCAGTTGGATATTGATGTCTGGAATTGTAATCCTTTTTAAAGGTGAGCATTCAGGTTCTCCATTTCCGACAGCTCCTTCTGTGATCGCAGTGACAATTTTCTTTTTAATTTTTGTTAACACTTTTGTATCAAACAGTGAAAGTGCAATTAATTCTTCTGAAAGATACCAAAGGTGTTGTAAAAGTTTATTTAAAGCAACATTTCCTACTTTTCCTAGATTTAAGGTATGTAATATATGAATATCATTCCAAGGAGCTCCAGCAGGGTTGTGTGCATCTATCTACATTTTTGCATAAACCTTCACTGCAAATATACAAATCCTCTGAAGCCCATTTTCTTCTGTCTTTGTTAAATGAAATTGGTCCTGAAACATCCATAATTTCGGGGAATATATAACCTTATCTTCCATCTAGCCATATGCATTGGTCCAGGAGCTTGGAATCGGATACCACCAGGATGTACGCCACCAAGAAAAATAATTACTAACTCAATTTGTTCAAAGTAATCTCCCCGCAAAATCCTCTCTTTCACAGAGCACTTTCATTGCCCATTCTATAATATCCTGTTTAATATCAAGTAATTTTTTTGTCAGAGTAGCGCACTGTAGTCCAGTGATGATATTTTGATTAATATTTTTCCAAATAGCTTGAAACCTCTTGAATAGAAGTTCAGGACCAGAAGAAACACCAAGAACCTCTAAAAATACTTTGAAGAATCAGCTCCAAGATGTGATGCCGGCATGGAAGATATAGTAAATCTTTTGGAGCTTATCTTCAATTGATATGCTTCTCCTTTGTGGCGGCCAGTATTTGAAGCCGCTGTGTCAAAAGATATTCCGACAACTTCATCAGTAAGATTCCATTTTTCAATTGCTATAACTACAGCTATATTGACTCCGGTTCCATTTTCTAATTTTGGTACATCCAATGATTGTGTTGTGTTCTTTCAAGATAGCAGAATTGAAAGCCTATCAACATATTCTTTTGATGTCAGATCCTACATCTACTTCCCATCTCAGTGAACTATCAATGGGGTCTCTGATTTGAATTCTTTCTTTAAATGTGTTTCCTTTGTGCCATTCGTTGACGACGAATAGAAGACCGATTTATATTTATTTTGTTTACATCATGGCCCAAAGACCAGGTAGTTTCCGGTTACAACACATGCTGCGGTCCAATCAAACAATATTTTTCTATCCAAAGCTCTAGGCAAGGAGGGCGTGATGATGTTAGTTCTAGCTCTTTTCATTTTTTTACACTTAGGAGACTTTACCCCACCAACAGCACCTTGAATATTTTTATCCTCATCATTTGAATCAATTTCGTCGACAGTGGATAAGGATCTACTTCAGGACTCTAGTTGTGCTAAAGTATTTAATGCAGAAACTTCTTTTTCTGGCTCCCCGACTTTGTTCTGCAAGTTGTTCTTGTCTTTCACGACTCCTAACTTCTTATCTAATTAGATCTCTGTCTACAATACTCATTCTTCCTCTTCTTCCCTCTTCACGTTGGGAAATTAAGAGATCTTATCTTCTGTATCCTACATAATCATACATTTCAATGGTGAATGGTCGAAATTGTGCAAAGGTTCATTACGGTTCATTAATATAAAACTTTGTGTATGTACAAGATGTTCATATTAACATAATTCAAAAAAATTTTGGTTACAGAGTTTTTTCATAATATACAACAAATCGATGATGTAGGAGCAAAGTAATTAAAACTTTTGATTTTAAGGACCCCTAATATATATATATATATATATATATATATATATATATATATATATATATATATATATATATATATATATATATATATATATATATATATATATATATATATATATATATATATATATATATATATATATATATATATATATATATATTATATATATATAAAATTTTCTACCTAAAAAACTAAAACTGAAAAGAAAAAAAAATTAAAAATTGCAATTTGAATGTCATAAAGTTTATGTATGTAATATGTACTTTTTTTTCCAAACTACTCCACAATAATAATAATAAGAGAGTCAAACACTTTCTATAATTTGACTGGATAAAATAGGTACTAAAGGAAATTGTATTACATTGGATAAATCCTAGTTCTAGATGCTTTTCTGTTTATACATAGAAAAACAAGCTATGGAAATCTTTTTCAAAATGAGACTAAGTTAATAACCTAAAAAAGAAACACCTTAATTGGTTCCATAAGCAGTAGCTATAACGGTTAATTTTTAAAAACCATAAAAAAAGGAAATTCACGTAATGGGATTAAAGTTATTTAAAAAAAATAAATAAATAAATAAAAACAGAGTAGCGAAAAAAATTAAGTATCCTACATACATTCTCTTTCCAAATATTATTCAATGAAAGTACCTTTAAAAATATAACTCATCACAAACGGACAAGAGGGGAAACTTACTCGTGAGATTTTGTGTCAATTGGATAATCTTCAAATGGGTCACTGAGCAGCTCAAATAAAATTGGAGATTCTGAAATATTCAAAACTTCCTCACCAAAACAACTACAGTGTTTTTCAAGGCCAACTCCACAATGGTAAGTGCCTGGTTCCCACCTATATCTAAAGAGATACATCTTGTACACTTTTGTATCTGAAAAACAAAATTATTATATATATATAATATATATATATATATATATATATATATATATATATATATATATATATATATATATATATATATATATATATATATATATATATATATATATATATATATATATAAATTTATATATACTGGGTGTCTTTAATTGCTTGACCAAACTTACAATGCAGTTGTACTGACTCCAGCATAGAAAAGTTTCAACAAACAAGTAAACTAACATACACCATTCATAAGTTACTGCGAATTGAAATTTGTACCAAACCAAGAATAGGAGTGTTATAAGGTTATATCACCCTATGCGAGTAGACATAACGCTGGTAGCTATGAAGGGAATTTCTTGTAAAGGACACATTAATATGAAATGAAGTTTGACAATAAGCAATCGTGGAAGGTCACAATAAACATTAATTTGTGTATATGTTACATCACAGATTCTAACTTGAAAACCACCAAATCATCAAGTATCGTGCATAGCTAAAAATTGTTCAACAATCATCATTACCTTTATAGTTGCCGCCGGCAGTAATAATACCCCTTAGTATGGAAAACTCAACAGAAGAAATGGTAGACATGTATTTTATGTATGGCGAGCGTAAGGTAATTCGAATTTGGCTAGTCGACTATGACAAAACTTACCGAAGTTGAAGATGGTCTAGTAAAGGGAATGTTTGCAACAATACACCAAAGCCTCTGGAAAAGAGATACTTTCCAACGATGAATCATCGATTATAGTGCTACAATATATATCCTATCACCCAATCTACAGTAGAATGTGTTAGACAGCATTGATGAATGTCCAGGATTTAGCACGGCGAAAGCTATCCAAGATGTTGCGAGCTTAGTGTTACACATGTATATAACTGTGTGGTAAGAACTCTTCAAGAGCATCAACTATACTTGTATCATGTACTGCGAGAACAGACGCTGATTTAAACTACAGGTACATTTTTGGTGTGTCGAATTATATCTACATTTTCATTCATGGGTTTTGTTTACGGATTAGGAAATGTATGAATAAAATTCGATTATGAAGAACCACAATGAAAATCAACACGTCGATAGAAACCCTCATGCAGTTAAAGAATGTCGACATCAGCAAACATTTGCATGTAATGTATGGGTTGGTATCACTAGTGATTATCTGGTAGAGCCAAAGTGTCTGCCAGACACATTAGCCATACAAACTTAGTGGCCAAATTTTGAGCATGTTACTAAAGGAAATATTTACAAAATTGCGAATTAAAATTTAAGTAATGTAGGTATAATACAGCAGAAGGTAGTAAACCCCAAGGACAAGTTCGGAGGCTGCAAAGTCTAAGCATATATATATATATATATATATATATATATATATATATATATATATATATATATATATATATATATATATATATATATATATATATATATATATATATATATATATATATATATTATATATATATATATATATATATATATATATATATATATATATATATATATATATATATATATATATATATATATATATATATATATATATATATATATATATATATATATATATATATATATACCTCTGGTGGGCAAAGACCAGAGGCCTAATAATTTCCACCAGAGTTGTGGAAATACCTGAAATCTGGTCAAGTTAGGCCAACATGTCCCGATAAACAGCGTTTGAAGGTGTCCAAATCAGAGGAAGTTGGGAAAAAAGAGAAAGGGAGTGTGTTCCAAACTTTACCAGTGGAATACATGGAAGATTGAGCATAGCGGTTAAGTCTGGGTGTCAGAGTTGGACATAGAAATTATATATATATATATATATATATATATATATATATATATATATATATATATATATATATATATATATATATATATATATATATATATATATATATATATATATATATATATATATATATATATATATATATATATATATATATATATATATACTAAGTATTTAATGGAACAAGATATACACTCATTCATAATATTCCTGTTCCTTTCCAGTATTTCAGCTCATGAACAAGCAAACAAGCCAACGCTGAACAGTTTAAGGATTGACTTAAAAGTCATTCTCTTGAGACTGGCACAACAGGAAAGTTTAATTACCTGTTATTAGCATGTTGCTTACTGAAAATGTACCTTAAAATGTACATACATTACTTAAACACATCCCAAAGTAATTTTCACAAAGGTTCATGATTTAAGATTCCAGTATTTATCAGTATTTGATTTCATGTCCCTTAGATTTCCCCTACGCATTTAGGTACTAGTTCAAAGATTTCCCCTCCAGATACGTACAGTCGTCAACAAAAGTTCGTTCCTATTAGGCTGGAAATAAATATTTTTATAAAATGGAAATCATTTCATAAAAGCTCTATTTTGAATAAAAAGAAAATAAAAACATTGAGCGGGGCTTAATTGAACTGTGATTCGGCTGAACCTGAAATGATCCTCATTTTATATAAATATTTATTTCCAGCTTAACAGGAACGAACTTCTGTTGACGACTGTACATCCAATTTATAAGTATTATATTTAAAACATAATTAAATCTTTGTGATTATTTTAACCTTTTAGGACACATTTCCTTCTGCTTAATATCTCAAAATATAATACTTATATTTACATTTAAAATCCTCAACCTTAATTATAATATAATTAATAATTTAAATGTTTCGAAATGTTTCCTATGAATTTTACACTTACCTGTAATGAGGCGTAAAGCATGAATTTCTTTTCCACAATGGTGAAGTAAAACTCTTTCAGTTCTTAAAGGCTTTTTTGGTTCTTTCAAAAATGAGGCAAAACTTATTCCATCAATTTCCTGAAAATTACATTAAAAAACATATTTTTGGATTTAGCTTTTAATCTATACAAGTTTTTACTATATGATCCAAATCATGTACGAAATTAACACATTCCTTCTAATGTAAATATTACTCACATAATTTGGGAGAAATTGTTTCATTTAACTGAATATCTGCTAAATCTATAAAAGTTGGAAGTAAATCCAGTTGAGAAGTCGGAAGATTAAGTGTATTTTCAGAGGAAAGTGTTCCCTTCCAACGAAAGATGCCCGGGACACGAATACCTCCCTCAGCAGCTCCCATTGCTTTTCCACCTAAAAATAAATACAAAGATTACAATATAGGATCTACTTTACGATCTCTTTGAATAAGTCTTGAATAAGAATTTCCCTTACAAACCTTTAAATTCTTTGTTATAACCCCCAACCCTCTGACCATCTACAGGATCATAGGCTTCAATACAAGCACCATGATCAGATGCAAAATAAACAATTGTATCTTCATCAATGTGATACTCTTGAAGAGCTTTTATAATTATGCCAACACCAGAATCAAGTTCTTCGATACAATCTCCGTACCTAAGATAAAAATTTGATAGAAATTTGAATTTAAGGAAGATTTTACACCTTGTAGAACAAAAACTGGAATTAAAGGAATCTTTTTTTGTAAGTACTTTTAAAAAATTACTTAATTTATGATATAAAAAAAAAATTAAATCACTTGATTAATCGTATTTCACTCTAGTTCCATACAATTAAAAAAATCCTTTGGTAAATTAGTTAATGCAGTGAATTTTGAATTTTAATATTTAAAAAAAAAGAAAAAAAAGAAAAGAAAGAAAAGAAAATCTACCTTCCATGGGCGCTTCGACCACGAAATTTCACTGATGGAAAGAGAGGAATATGAACATGAGTAAAGGAAAGATATAAAAAGAATGGTTTTTCCTCTCTCACAGATGAATGAATGAATTCAACACTTTCATTAACTATTTCATCAAAAAGAGTATCAAAAGGAATTCTTCTGTGAATTACTTCGTGATTTCGCATAACAACTCCATCAAAATTCTGAGTCATCCAAGGAGATACCTAAGAATAGTCAAGTTTATTAGCACACTTACTTTCAATTAATATGATAAAATACATAGTAACCAAAAAAAATAATAATTTTCAATCAAAACCAGAGAAAATTTTATAGCATTTTAAGCATATTTTTAGAACAAAATTAATTTTATACTTTAATAATTAATAAATTACGCATATTAAAACAATGCATAAAATTAAACCACTGAAAATTTAAATGTACGATTAACTACAAATATAAACCACTAAAATGTAAACAGAGATATTAGACTTTGGTTATAATAAAATGGAACTAAACAAAAAAAAGAGTGACAAAGAGTTTCCAGAAATAGGATTCTATAATAAATACAAAGTAGTTTTTCATCACATTACCTGCCACCATTTTTTGGTATGAAGTCTATAGTGTGTATAAATAAACCAGGTAAAAGAGATCAAAATCAACAAAAGAAGACCAATAAACAATGTTAATGAAGTTTGTTTTCTTATGGCAAGTGGCAGAAAGGTGACTAAAAACGTAACAAGAACAGCCTGTAAAAATGTACATAAAGGGTTAAGTGGATTAATAATACAATTTCAACAAAAAAAAAAATTAAATATTATTTCACAATCAAAAAAAAAATAAATAAATAAAAACAATGTAGTGATAAATATACAAATAACAATTTTTCAAAATAATTTTTTCAAAAGTAATAAAATTTAATCAAAATAATAAAGTTTAAAATCTGTGATAAAAAATATTGTAAAGATAATAATTATATTCAGTCCTAATAAGATTTAATAATAATGAAGGAAAAGATCTTTATGTTATAAAACAATTAATAATAACTGCAAAAAAAAAAAAAAAAAAAAGTTCTTAAAATAGCAAAATTAGCAATTAATTACTATTTAGTACTAACAGAAACAGTAATAGTTCAGTCTTTAAAATAAATATTATTATATATATATATAATATATATATATATATATATATATATATATATATATATATATATATATATATATATATATATATATATATATATATATATATATATATATATATATATATATATATATATATATATATATATCTATATATATATATATATATATATATATATATATATATATATATATATATATATATATATATATATATATATATATATATATATATATATATATATATATATATATATATATATACTTGATAAAATGAGTCTTGCAAATCAAAGACAAAAAATGATGCTTCTATCCCCATATCACTAGTAAGAGTAAAAGGCAACCCATAAAAATAATCAAATCCATGCGAAAGGGGTCCCGGACACTTTCGATTAGACAAACTGCAACCAGTTCCAAGATGCCATTTACCTTTATATATATATATATATATATATATATATATATATATATATATATATATATATATATATATATATATATATATATATATATATATATATATATATATATATATATATATAGTAAAATCTGCATTAACATCATTGAAACAGCAGAAAATTAAAAATAAATAATAAAAAAAAAAGAACAAAACAACCAATTTTTAATCTGAATTATGAATTTTAACGAGAATCAAAGAACCATTTATTAATTATATTATACATCCTGCTTATTCCTCTCAATTCTTAATATATTTTAGGAAAGACTATTTATGCACTAAATTGCTTAAAATAATATCCAACCCAATCTAGTAACTACAACGGCAAGCACGGATACACAACAAGAATGAGGGGGGTGGAGGTTAAATAGAGAGAGAGAGAAGGATGGCTGTTACTGTGACTCAAACAGCAGAGCGATCAACCTGTGCGGTGAAAAGTTGTGATTGGATCTCTCGTACAGATTTTAAATTTCCTAATGAACTCATCTCCTAGAATAAGGCAAATGCCCTTGTGAGATACAAACTTTTAACAATTAAAATCTACAAAAGAGTTCCTCTTCACAAATTTACGGACGATTAGTCAAATATATATTTTTAATTTTTTTATTTAAATACGTCACTAATGTAAAAAAATAAAAAATAAAAAATAAATAAAAAAATTCCTTATTATTCTTTAAGTCTTTTAAGGACCTTTTCATTTACAGTTCACTCACCTACCATTATAACTTTACAATTGTTAATAAACAAATTTAACTAAAAATAGGGTTAAAACAGTTGCTTAAAAGGATACTTACCTACAATTCCAGTTCTATAACCAGAACCAGAAAGAATTTCTGCAATTGTGGTTTCTGACTCAGGGAATTTAAGTCTGCTTGCAACATGAACAGGGACAAAAGGACCACTCAATCCTTGTTCAAAACCTTAAAATATAATATATATATATATATATATATATATATATATATAATATATATATATATATATATATATATATATATATATATATATATATATATATATATATATATATATATATATATATATATATATATATATATATATATATATATAAAGGGTGGTTAAATTTTAAGGGCCGATGTTGATTTTGAATAAAACACAAATTACTTAGGAATTTATTGTCATTTCTTTTTATTATGATAATATGGTATGGTTCAATTATGTATGGAACAAAATATCGGCCAAATGGCCGCCGCGACCTCGGCGGCACACCTCCATCCGATGGTCCAAATTTTCGATGACGCTGAGGCATAATTGGGGTTCTATGCCGTTAATGTGCCGAATTATCTCATCCTTTAGCTCTTGAATTGTTGCTGGCTTATCGACGTACACCTTTTCTTTCAAATAACCCCAAAGAAAGAAGTCCAACGGTGTCAAATCACATGATCTTGGCGGCCAATTGACATCGCCACCACGTGAGATAACACGGCCATTGAATTTGTCGCGCAAAATAGCCATTGTTTCGTTAGCTGTGTGGCAAGTGGCACCGTCCTGTTGAAACCACATATCGTCCACATCCATACCTTCCAATTCGTGCCATAAAAAGTTCGTTATCATCTCACGATAGCGAACACCATTCACAGTAACTGCCTGACCGGCCTCATTTTGGAAAAAATACGGCCCGATGATGCCGCCAGCCCATAAACCACACCAAACAGTCACTCTTTGTGGGTGCATTGGTTTTTCGACAATCACTCTTGGATTAGCATTTGCCCAAATGCGGCAATTCTGCTTATTGACGAATCCACTGAGGTGAAAATGTGCCTCATCACTGAAGATGATTTTCCTCGAAAATTGATCATCCACTGTTGCCATTTCTTGCCACCATTCTGACCATTGACGACGTTTTGTATGGTCAAGAGTCTTTAGTTCTTGAGTCAATTGCACCTTGTAAGCTTTTAAATGCAAGTCTTTATGCATAATGTTCATCAACGACGAGCGTGAGAGGTGCAATTGTTGGGCACGACGACGAGTTGAAGTGGATGGCTCCTCAGCCACACTATCGCGAACAGCAGCAATATTTTCTGCAGTACGAGCTGTACGAGCATGCACTGGTCTTTTCAAATCTCCTACAGACCCGGTTTGCTCAAATTTTTTCACGATTTTTCCGATTGTACGCACATTTGGACGATTAAATTGACCAAAAAAATCACGAAGTGCACGATATGCATTTTGATTTGAACGCCCATTTTCATAATAAGCCTGAATAACTTTAACACGTTGCTCCATTGTGTATCTTTCCATGGTTCAAATTGAGTAAGTCTGAAATTGAAAAAAGTCAAATGAAATGCAGTAAAAAACTTGACGTTTAGGTGTGGTTCACATTCAACATCGGCCCATACAATTTAACCACCCTTTATATATATATATATATATATATATATTATATATATATATATATATATATATATATATATATATATATATATATATATATATATATATATATATATATATATATATATATATATATATATATATATATATATATATATATAATCTAGACACTCATAAGAAAAAGAGGAAGAAAACATTACATGGTCGTGGGCTAATATAAACCGATACATTATTTGAGAGAACATGAAATTCAATTGCAAATAGAGGAAAGAAAGTAATGTACATTGAATGAAAAAGTGAAGTCTGGGGTCATGAATAGAAAAAGACATATTCATCTATAAAAAGATGAGTGACACGAGTGTTTCTCCAAGGAGGAGCTGTCAACTTGGGTGTTGAAAAGAACTATAATAGTAATAAAATAAAGAAATATGAAACAGATTTGTGCGCAGAGACTGAGAAGAATAGCAATAAGAGTAAGTCAGTTTATGAAATGAAAATCCTTAAACTACATATGGTCATATGGTAAAGAAAAGTTGTGTTTGAACACCACATATACTGAAGGTCAGGGGTTCTCAATCTTTAGAGGTCCAAGCCCCCTTTTTATACTACTGTATGAGGCCATGTCCCCTCACACATCTATACTTGAAATTATATATATATATATATATATATATATATATATATATATATATATATATATATATATATATATATATATATATATATATATATATATATATATATATATATATATATATATATATATATATATATATATCGGGTATTTTCATCGATATTAACTAACTTCGATTGATTGAAGGTGATATCATCAATCACAGTGAAATTCCACCGATTTCATATAGGGCGGTAGGTCGCTCGTTTACGTGATACTGAGGGGACAATGCGGGAAATGATACCAACACCGTACACCATAGTTAAAGATATAGGTTCCTTAGAAGGGATGCCATTATTACAATGTTACAAGAATGGTAGGCGACGTTATTATGCAGCTAAATCGTGTGTTCCTCATGTGGTTTCAGTACGACAGGGACTCACCCCATCATCACTGGCGCGTAACCCGCTGACTAAATACCAACTACCTACGAAGGTGGAATGGCACCCATGTACCGACTCCATGGCCGTCCAGTTCCCCAGAACTCAATCTTTGTGACTTTTATTTATGGGGTCATCTAAAGTAGCTGGTGTTTGGGTAGGAAACTACCAACAGGCAACATCTACTGCAGTGTTGAAGAAGGCAAAACACGTATGAGAAAATTTTAGACCTCCGGCAGTTACAGGCCAGTATGGTCAGTCTGTGCGAGTTATGCATCCAGACCGGGGGGCTTATATTTTGAACAACTGTTGTAAGGATATCTCCCTATGTTACCTGATGCGTAATAAACTATGGTATATGGTGTTAGTTTCATTCCCAAATTGTTCCCACAATATCATATAAACGAGAGGCTTACGGCCTATATGTGAATTCGATGTAATTTCATTGTGATGTGTGATCCGTTGAAGTTTGTAAGCATCTATGTAAATCACCCTGTATAAACATCAATACATCATTACAGTGAAATTGGCTTGTTTGAAGGTTGAAGTCATTTACGAGAAATTATAGCGCTAGTCCCAAATTTATGTCTTGCTTTTTTTTCACAGTTTTGCAGGCCTCCCCAAGGGGGGCGCCCTCCAGATTGAGAACCCCTGCTGTGGGTGACGAGCAGCTGAAATTACATTAATATTAAAATTAAATTAAAGAGAATAAAATATTAATTAATTATTAAATATATATATATATATATATAATATATATATATATATATATATATATATATATATATATATATATATATATATATATATATATATATATATATATATATATATATATATATATATATATATATATATATATATATATATATTAAACAATGATCAATAAAACTGAAAAATGGTTATAAGAGGAAGGTAGCAAATAGTTCAGCTAAGAAATTGCAGCCTTCAAGGAACATTTCCGCATTAAAGTGACAAAAGATGTAGGAAATCTTCACTTGAAAACAGGTTTTAAATTTTTTAACTATACAAATGAATGATAGCATTTATCAATTAAACTTTAATAAAACCTAAAATACATTTATGATATTCGTTTAATGTCTTAGTTTTAAAATGACAAAATATATATTAGAGTAAACAGTAGGCCCTATTAATAAGTTATTGAGTTTTCAATACCTTGCAAAATAAAACTTATATTAATTAAAAAACTTACATAAATTTTTAATCATTAATTTTAATGATAAAAGAAAAAATTATGCACCAAACTTTGCAGGATATCTTCCTGTTAAAATAGCCGCTCTGCTTGGTGCACATACTGCTGCAACAGACAAATGATGATGCAAAACAACTCCTTCACTTGCTAATCTACGGGAAAGTTATGATTTTATTATGTTTTTAGCATATTCTAAGATAAATAACAGTATTTATATTAATATTATAAGAACTTTGAATTCTTACTTGTCAATATTAGGAGTCTTCAAAGTATGATTTCCATAACAACCAATATCTCCGATTCCAAGATCATCAACAATCATCATGACTATATTTGGGAATTTAGAAATGTTTCTTCCATCAACTTTATAAAATAATGTTATAAGATTTATATAACAAAAAGTGATATTTAGCTTTTTAATCATTATGTTTCCTAAAAGAAAATAATAATATAGTAATAATAATAATAATAATAATAATAATAATAATAATAATATATTCAGGGTGACCAAATTTCTTTAACTCCAATATTGAAATGAACTCATCCAATCTAATATACACACCATATATATATATATATATATATATATATATATATATATATATATATAATATATATATATATATATATATATATATATATATATATATATATATATATATATATATATATATATATATATATATATATATATATATATCAATGGAAGTTGATAAATATGACAACAGTACTTGACCTAATTTTATGAAAAACCTTCTTAGAATTGGAATGGAAACTAAAATAACTATTTAAGAACTTACTTTTATAAGCAACATCAGGTTTATAATTACTACCATTTTAGTAGCTTTATTTCTAGCTTCTAAACATTGCTCAGAGATCATCAAATTACTAATAATATTTTATTTTTTTTTTGTCAACACACTAACTTTCTTATTTATAATTAATTAAGATTAATTATTATAATATTATATATATATATATATAATATATATATATATATATATATATATATATATATATATATATATATATAATTATATATATATATATATATATATATATATATATATATATATATATATATATATATATATATATATATATATATATATATATATATATATATATATATATATATATTATATATTTTTTCTGAAAATCACTTGTCAATTTTCTATTTAATCAAATTATTTTAAATATCATGTTGAATTACACTATCATACAATCCTTAATATTTTCAAGAAAATCAACCAATTTAGCTTAGTATTGTCAACAAACTTACAAACACAATTTTTCCTTCCTTTTTAAATAATTTATATAGATTGAGAACAGAAGGAAGCCATAGTTATACCTTGAGAAATAATGTTATCAGTTCCCAAGATGATTTAAGATCATTAAAATTAAATATTACAAACTGATTTCTGTAACTAACTCATTTTTTTTTCTGCTCTAAACCACTCACTGTAATTAAATTTTAATTTTTCTTTCCAAAAATATTAAAATTAATTAAATTAACTTGTCTATGATTTCCCAAATCTTAACTATCATTTTTATAAATAGGAAGAACATTTTCAATTTTCTAACAATCAGTTAGATCACTTTATGAGCTTTAGAAATGAGAGTTCTTTATTATAGTCAATATGACCAATTATGCTCTTAATTTCATTATCATTCTAAATGAGTACAAAGCTATATGAAACTACTTTAGTTTTCTTTGTTTTTAAGATTGGTGAAATTTCTAATAGCACTTCTATCTACAAATTATATGAATAAAGTTTAAATACTATTTATAGCACTAAAGGAAATATATCATTATCTATAAACACGATTTATCATCCCTATAAAGTCTACTGGCTGGAAAATTTGTTTTATAAATTATGTAAACCAATTTCATAAATACTGGTTAAGGTTCATTCCATGTCAATTCAGCAATTTAAAATACTGACCCCTTCAGTTTTGTTGAAACTTAATAGCTGGTAAACATGCCAAATTGAAATTCTCAAAATATAAGATGGCTAATCTCTAGTTACCAAGATACAAGGTCACAAAGTGGTAACAATTTAACCTATCTGCATCTTGCATGTTGAAGATGAATTGATACAACTAAAAAAAACTGTTAAAGGTAGAGCATTGGTTTTGGTCTCCTTTTAAAGTTCTTCAATAGACATTTAAATTGTTTCTCACATTAAATCTCTATTCTGAAAAATAAAATTACTTTAAAAATATGACCTTTGACTTTTATTTTTTTTTTTTTTTTAAAAACAGACCTTCTCAAAAAAAATTCCAAACTTGTACATTAATATCTTTAGTAGTGCAGTACAAGGCCCCAAAAAGTTGCAAATGTCTGATAAGAAATTTAATGGATGCTGATAAAAATTAAAATTTTAGGTAGCAGAGTCGACCTTTGGTTGTTACCATATATTTTACAAAGTCACCAAGCTTTAATCTTAAAAGTCAGTTCTTGACAACCTTTCTGAATTGTCTTTCCAAAATACTTCATAATGATTTCTGGAAGAGAAACATAGTATTCATGTTTAAGTTAAGTACAAGGAACATATCAATATGTTTATGATATATATATATATATATATATATATATATATATATATATATATATATATATATATATATATATATATATATATATATATATATATAGAATTTTTACCTTTCTCTGCTGTACATCTGACAGAGAACTCTGGATGCTTTCAAGTCATTTTCTTTACTAATACTCTAGCTTCAATCTACAATTAGTTGATAACTAAACTTGTGTTAGACATTCTGCTTTTAGTATAATTAGTTAATCAGAATGACAAGGGTACTGAAATGACAGGTATGGGCCATGGAGATGACTTTTACTTCTCTATTCTCTAATTTTTCCTGTATCATATATTTCAAGTAGTAGAAAAAATGGTACAATATATTGGAAATAAAAATTTTAATCATTTTAATTTTTTTTATTTTTTCTAATAAAAACCTTTATTATTCAATGATAAAATGAAAAAATACATATTACGATCATTTCATCTATATAGTTAGGGTGAGTAAAAAAAAAATTTAAGAGTTCTATTCTTATTTATTACCATAAGGTCTAATCATGGAAGTTCAATTTATACAACAAAAAAAAATAATTTTACTATTAAAAAAAAAAAAGACTTACTGGTACCTATTATTATACAAGACTGCCATTTTGAATATTGATAGAAATATCAATAAACTTATTAATATAAATATCCATTTTATCTTATTTTTCTAATTATATTTTTTTGATAGATTATATTATTTAACTAATTAAATTAAGTGACTGATTAAATTAGATAATAACATATTTACATTTTTACATGTCAGCTAATATTTGTCTACATCAGAGTATTCCAAGAAAATAGGAATAAAGAGTCCTCAAAACTAGACAATAAAACTAGCTTCAGAACAAGTAATGATTTCCAAGGCTTATATTTTGTTATACTACTAATTTTTATTTTATATAATTTTAAAAAAAAAATTTTTTTTTTTTAAATACAGGAGCCTAACTTTAAGGTTTGATAGCAACTTTAAGGTTTAAGAAAAACATTTACTTTGTTAATGTTGTATACAATTTCCATGATCTTTGGTAGTTTCCATTATCATTGAGATATTTGAAACAAGAAAACTGTTTACATGTATTGCGCGTCAAACTATGCTTGTGTAAATTCTTTAAAGACGTTTTTGAAGTGGCATAATTTTCTAGCGAAAATAAGGAAGTAACGCAAGACTGACAAAGTCATAGAGGAACTCAACAGGAAAAACTTAGAAACTTCTTTTCCGTTAACTAGATTGAGTTAAAATTTCTGATTAATTTCAAGGATTGTTATTTGTCTAACGCATAGACTTTAACTACATGGTCTAACGTTACCAAATCTAGATCAAAAATATCCTGACAAACGAACGATATAAAATATATATAAAAAAATAAAATAAAGAGATATAAAATAGCTTGTTTTCATTATGGATATGAATGAATTTTAATAAGTTGTTCATAACTGAGTTAAAAAATATTTTTATATAAAAAAATTGTGTGAAAACATTATTTTAAAATTTATCTGATAATAAATAAATATCTAATTAGGAATATAATCCTGCCAGACATAAATTGTGTTGTGGCAGAAGTGCTGTTTAAATATTGTGATATATTTGCACAATATTATCATATATTATAAAGAATAGTGGAAATGCAATTTACTTTATAAAAAAAATATATGCGTTTACTTAATAAAACCAAAATCAAAGTCTAAAAATCAACATTGTTTAGCTAGGCTCAATGTAATTACATGCAATGTTATATTTTAGAGTGATTTAGACTCTCCTTGATCGTTTAAATTTGAAAATCGTCTCAATGAGTATTATAAAATTGGAGAAATGACATCGATAACATAGAATGGTTTTCTTTGATCAAAGTAGTTTGGCTGTACTCTTCGAGTATTTTTAATTAGACTAAGAGCTGTTTGTGGCAACTTCCAAATTTAAAATTAGGCTTCAGACATGTTTCAGATTAGTGGTTGATAACCTTTCTTTACCACGAACTCCTTTAAATATATATTTTTTGCTCAATCTATCAACTTTTTAACTCGGATTTAAAATCCTAAAGTGCATAAAGTATTCAAGTTTCTCTAGCTTCTTAGTTGCTGACACAGAAAACAAACACTTTTCGAGGTGGCAAAAAAATAGTCGCCTACTCTATAACGTTTTAACTATAACATATACAGAAACTTTATAAGCATATAAAAATGCGAAAAAGTTTCAATTATCCAAGAGACGAATCCTCAAAAATCAAATTTTTTATGAAAATACAAAATTAAAAATTTTTTAGGCAATAATTGTCGGACACATTAAAGTAAAGGTCAGTTTTAACCACCTGCTATGTAAGGCAGTTTTTTCAATTGAAGGTCTGAATTGATTGATTATATAATTATCAAGCACAAAAGCTTGTTTGACGATTTTGAGAAACTTTACAAACATATTAATCACGTATGATAAGAGTATAATTTGAAACTGGATCTTAGGAAAAGTTTAATTGTTTGAACTATTACTTGAGAATTTAAAAAAATATATTAAATATATTTATTGTAGAATAGATCTTTGAAACAAATATTATTTTATTTATAATAGATCAGTGGTTGGCAATTCCTAATCTTCGGGCAAAATGTGACCAACTGAGAGACTGATACATTCAGCAAAATTATTTTCTTGTAAAGGAAAAAAATATACCTAACACTAAAATACTATTTCAACTATTTTATTTACATTTCTTATTAAGCAGTTAAAATACGTTTTCCCAGTATTTTTAATAAAAGAGTTGTCAATTTTAATTCATTAAAAAGATGGAAAGTCCGTTTTGTTTCTGCTTTTCATAATTGTTAAAATTTAAAAATATGTACTATTTAAATTTACCTTTTACTGCAGAAAATTCCCCATAGGGGAATATATTTAATTATAATTATAATTAAAATATATTTAATTTTTTGACATCAACCCACTGACAACAATTTGGGGGAAAAAAATATTGATGGTCAATTGCTTTAAAAGATATCCAATTACTTCTATAGAAATTAGATGTATGATTTGTGGATTGATATCCCATTATAAATTCATTTATTATTGTTATTTTTTTTATATTCAATCAGTGCTAAAGTAATTTTTATAAATATTTTCTTTTAAATACTTTTTATTTAATACGTTTTTTTTTGTTCTCTAGTACTAAAGATTGCTAGAACAATAAATATTAAACTGAGATCTTGGCGATTTATTAATAAACCAACTGTAAATATATTTTCAGGTTCATCTTCTTTATACTGATTGACGAATACTGTGTATGCACAAAACTAAATAGAAGAAAGTTGATAATAAACGAACAAAATAACTTTTACTAAACTTTTGTAATGTAGTTATGAGTATTAGGAAAGCAAGCAGTGAACCAAGTAATCAAATGGAAATTTTTAGTTATGTATTGTTTGCCTTCTAATGCCAGAAAAGACTGCAAGGATGATGAGAGAAAACCATGATAATGGTCGCTATGACTGATGTTATTCTTACCACGAATCAATTTGGTTCAGAGATGAGACCTAAAACTTTTAGCAAATGTTAAGTATGAATTAAATTCTACTTCAACTGATAACTTCATTTTGGACCATACAAATTCATTGGCAACTTATTCAAAGCAATTATAAGAATGAGTATTCAGGTAGATAAAGATAAACCAAAATTATAAACCAAACTTTCCTATTTATTTTAAAAGGAAAAAACAAAAGCAAAAATTTCCGTCCATAACAATTTGATTTTTGCAGGAATTATTAAAAATTTACCGAATTGTCAGGTATATCAGTTAAATTAAATTTCTTCAACCTTTAATGAAGAGTAAAGTTTCTTTACAACTTAGATTTCTTAAAATTCCCAATGAATTCCAATCCAAGAGACACTGCGTGCAATGATGTTCCAGGAGCGGAAGTAACTCCGTAGCCTCCATGTCCGTAGTTATGAACTATCTGGAAGATCAAAACAAAGAAACTATATTACAGACTTACATTTCTTTACCAACGCTTTTTTTTGCCGAAAATATATAATTAACAACTTAAAAGAGTTTTTAGGAAGCCAAGGAATATAATGGTATATGAAATCAATAGGCCTGGATTGGCAATCCTAGGCATGACTACTAAATATAAAAGAATTGGCAAGACAAGTTTCAATGGATGGAAAGAAGAGGTGTCTAGAAATTTTAATTATTGCTTTTAAAACACAAATAAGATAGGAGAATTATATTTTTACCACAAACTGAGTCATTGTTGTTTGGTCTACAGTTAGAGTAAAATTTTCTTTTTTAATTTGATGTCACATTTCTCCTCTCTTAAGGAGAGTAAATACTATTAATACTATTAATATAATATGTTCTCACCATTCGAATATTCCAACTCAGGATCAACCTTGTCAACCATGTCAAATTTTGACAATGTGGTCCAACAGATGTGAGGCAAACATTAATAGATAGATGTTCATATATCATATGAACATCTATGTTTGTTGCCAAGATCAATATCTACATAGCGAACACCGAAATTAGGATTGTACGCTATTTCAGTCATTTTAAGAAAACTCTCAACACACTATAGTGAGACTGCTTTCAATATTAATGAATATATGCAAGCTCTAAAGTTATAGTTTTATAGCTTATAATTTCGCTGTTTTGTTACAATTTATTTCTTTTTAACATAACAGGATATGATTGACAATTTTCTTAATCCTCTCTGAATGGATACGGACCTAAAGTTTACTGTATAATTAATCGTAAATGACAAACATTGACGTATCGTATAAATAGTAGATTTCGAAATGAAATGGATCTATTTTAAAATATTATCACTAGTATCAAATAACCTGCTCAATCAATGTAAACTTTTGAAGCCAACCACCGAATCCCCATCTGCCAAATAAGATTAATTTTCTTATAATGTAGCAGTTACAATGTTTTCAGCATTTTTGATTGACATAATTTTTAGTCACATATTTATCATACGTAAATATATTTGTGCGGGAAAAATATATTTACATATGGGGCGTTCCATTGCAACCAACTTACAACAGATTACATTGTATGTTTGCGGTTTAAAAGTATCAAAATATTACCCTAAGATTTCAGTACTTAGAAAGGACACAAAAACAAGGAATAAAATAAAATGCTAACCCAAACTTATTACTCTATAACTTAATTAAAAAAAAATATCAAAATTTCAGTTTAATCTAATTATACATATATATATATATATATATATATATATATATATATATATATATATATATATATATATATATATATATATATATATATATATATATATATATATATATATATATATATATATATATATATAGAAAAAGTATATCTGATCCATTAACAGGTCTCATTTAATATACAAAGTATCAAAAATAGCTTTACACTCTTCTGGCTTTGTGAAGTAAATAATATGCTTCATTTTAAAAGTTTAACTATATAATAAATAAAAGGGTCCATTCCTAATAATCTTAATTACGGAAATGAAAATTCAAAGACTCGGGAAATTTGCCAAATATTCTGAAGGAACAGGATATATGATACTTCCATGTATACTTCTTGGAAACCTCAAAAATAAGGAAAATTATTTTGAACTAACCTTTATACTCTTTCCATTTGGAAACTTCATGATTTCCTTCTCCACTCTCACATAAGGCCGATAAGGTCTGAATCCAACCCATTCTCGAAGAATCTATAAATAAACAGTGAAATGTCACGAAGATATGAAGGGTAGATACGTGTATAGACAGAACGATATAAAAAAAAAAACTGCAGCTAAGAAACCTTCGCATCCTTTAAGGAATTTTCGACTTGTGTGCATCTTTCCCAAATTCCTGCTGAATCGTGCTTGTCGATTTCATCTCTGGTGGATTCAAACTGTCGAGTTCCTCCCAGAGTTACGGTACCGTCTACTCCAGGGATAATGTAAGTATCTGAATCTAAGTAGAGAGCCTCTTTAATCCATGGAGCGTAGACCTATAAATAAATTTTTGTAAATTTGCAATGATTTTAAAAGATTTTTATCGATTTATAATTTTCTACATTTTCAACCCCCAAAGAAGTAAAAAATTAAAAAACTTTTTTTTTTTTTTGTGTGTGTGTGTGTGTAATTTAAAATTCAAGATTGCGTCAATAATTCAAAACACTTTTGCACAGTTATTTAAATATAAAATAGCCTTACTCTATTTTATGAGAGACAAATGACGAATTTCACAAATACGTAAACTCTCATATAGGAAATTATAGAGCAGTGGAGAGCAACTTAATTTAAATTACTAATAATGATTAGAGAACTTTCCATTTAGAGTAAACGTTGGTAACATAATTACAGATTTTAACAGAAATAAAAAGGGATATTATAGGGATATTATAGAGATATTATAGAAATATTATAGGGATTTTATAGGGATATTTTTTAGGTGACCAGGTTTCTTAGAGGATTTCATGGTCTTTGCTTGAGTCTTATACATGAGAACATAGGAACATAGGAACATAGGAAAATAGAGACAGTTAGAAGCCACAAGGGCCTATCGAGACTGTCCCAGCTTTGGATTATATTAATACATTGATTTAATTTATCATTTCATTTTCATAAAGGCTTTTTGGAGATAATTAAGAATAATTATAACTTAGAAGAATTATATATAATATTTTAGAAATAAAAAGGGAATAAGTATATGTTTAATAATTTTTAGAGTAGTACGAAGTAATTTAGAACAAGCACGAAAAAATAGAATAATTTTTACCATATTTTAGTTTAGATATGAAATAATTTAGAATAAGTATGGAATTTTTCAAAATAAGTTACGAACTGACCTTGTAAACCTGACCTCTTACTGGAATCATGGAATGATCTTCACAAAGGTTTTCAGCTCCTAATCCTGAGCAGTTAAATACTAAATCAAAATCTTCGGCCAATTCTTCAAAAGATTTCAGACTTCTTTTTACAATACTTCCTCCTCTGCTTACAAACCTACAATAATAATAATAATAATAATAATAATAATAATAATAATAAT
>SEYY01010224.1:305000-315000 GCA_009176605.1 Armadillidium nasatum
ACTATTTTATAATTATTTAAAAGTAAAGCTAGTACTTCTTTACGTAAATAAAGAATTAAAATAAAATAACATTTTTATTTTTTTTCATTTCAATTTGACGTCTATAAAAAAAAAATAATAAAAAAGGTATTGATTTAAATCAAAATGTAACACCACAATGTTTGTTTATATATAAATGTATTTTCGAAGTTTACCTAATAATTATTAGGAAATTTATTTATTTATTTATTTTTTATTTATTTATTTATTTGTTCATTTTAATTTTGTTATTTATTTGTTTCAATTTGTTTTTGTTCATTTATTATTTTATTTTATTTTCGATTGTCTTTTTATTTTTATTTCTAACTAGTCTGTTTTTTCTGTCAACTTTTTTTTTTTTATTTAGCGTTTTTTATTTCTTTTTTCTTTAAAAAAAAAAAAAAAAAAAAAAAAAAAAAAAAAAAAAAGTCGCTAAAAAACTTACTGAAGTTACTGGCCATTCAATATTAAAACTATAAATTATTAAAGCTAATATTTTTAATATATATATATATATATATATATATATATATATATATATATATATATATATATATATATATATATATATATATATATATATATATATATATATATATATATATATATATATATATATATATATATATATATATATAATAATAGGGGTTAAATAAATAACGGACGATTAAATATGATATAAATGACTGCCCACAGTCAGGGCATTTAGGTAACTTTTTAACTTCTTTTCTACAAAATGTAGCTATCTTTTCTGTAGTTTTTACATTCTCTAGAATTTCTTTTCTTTGTATTTTAACTTCTACATAAAGCAAAGTTCAATATATATATATATATATATATATATATATATATATATATATATATATATATATATATATATATATATATATATATATATATATATATATATATATATATATATATATATATATATAGAAACAATATGCCTTGGTTATTTAGTTTAACACAAACAATTCTTTACACAACTTAATTTTTTTTAGTGAAATTTTGAAATTAATTAAAGCTTTCTTTATTTTTTTTAGAGACTTTGGACGAAGAAATTACAGAGAGGACTGGTACTTTCTAGTGACATTTGGAACTAATTTGTTACTGCTCGGTTTTTGTTAGTTCTTTCTGTTGTTGCTGTTGTTGTTGTTGTTGATGCTGTTGTTGTTGCTGTGGTTGTTGTTGTTGCTGTTGTTTATGGACTTTGCAGCTTACTTTTACGACGGAAGATGTAGCAAGGGCCGGCGAGCACACTTTGTGATGATGATCCCAATCTTTGTGTTGGCAGAATGGACTGCAATATTTGGCAACGTTGCATCCGCTACAAGTGTCCTGGGCTTTTCGACCGCAATTCCAGCAGGCCTGTAAAGTTATTAATATTTGTAAATTTTCAAAATTCTTTTTTTTTCTATAATAAAATTCTTCCATTTTGTATTAAGCGGACATAAACTTGTATTTAAGAAAATGTTTAGGTCATTTTTACCAACTGTGCTTCTACTTTATGATCTCCTGAAGACTCCCTTCTTGCCAACTCTCTCATGAGGCCCTCTATTCGATTTCTTTCTGCGTTGACAAGTTCTTGAGCTTTAGATTCCGCACTCGCCACTGCCCGTTGAACTTCCGCAACAGCTGCTTTCCTAACTTCTATGACAGCTTCTTCTGTGGAATATAAATAACAAGTATTAAGTGGTAGATACCAAGGGTACCTGTGGTTCAATAACCTATTTCCTTAATTCGTCATGATATATTTTTTTATTACCTACCTGCTTTTCGTTTAACTTCGGCAACGCGATCCTCTGTAGATCTGATAGCATGAGCAACGAGTTCTGTTGCGTGACGTCTTACTTCTGCATCGTATTCACTCCTACTTCGACCATCACTGAGAGAAGAGGAACATCTTCCTCCTCCGGTAGAAGATTCTCTGTCTTCCCTTTGTTGTAACATTGTCAAAGCTCTTCTTGTCTTCTCCACCATACTGAGGATGCACGTCAACATCTGAAGCACAATTCGAATTTGTTTAATAGTAAGCGATACCTTCTACTACTACTATTACTAATAATAATGATAATAATAATGTTCCTACTACTACTACTACTACTACTACTAATGCTACTACTGCCACTTACCACATGAATATTTTTCCACTCATCATCATGAGCACCGATGCCAGACCTGCAATCCCTTGAAGTCAAAGTTAGGTCGGGGCTAAACCCCAAACTCGGGTAGGGAGGGGAAAAAATGGGGGTTCTTTTATTAGGCGGTGGGGATAGGGACCCCCCTCCGTTAGAATTATTTGCAGTGCCTCCATTTCCACTTATGCAGTTGACACTGGCACTGACTCCAGAGGAAGAACTAGAAGTACTGTCACCATTTTCAAGATAGCTAACGATGGATATATATATATATATATATATATATATATATATATATATATTATATATATATATATATATATATATATATATATATATATATATATATATATATATATATATATATATATATATATATATATATATATATATATATATATATATATATATATATATATTATATATATATATATATATATATATATATATTATATAATATATAATAATAATAATAATAATAAAATAATAATAATAATAATAATAATAATAATAAATCTTCATGCCCCAGGAAGGTCTTACGTCCTGTCAGTGGGATCTTTCGAGGAAGATCCTTGGGTTTCACGGGCTCACGGCGGATCCCGCTGGCTGGGCCAGGCCTATCGAGGATGACAAAGATTATTTCCCATCAGTGACAAGAACATTTCACTAAATGTACTCATTTTAACGACTGAGTCATTCGGAGCTAAGCGCAAGGAGAAAGCACTCACGTTTCCCACCTCGACCAGGCTTATATTTGAAAACAAGTGAAATTAACTTTGTTCGGACGACTCGCTAGAGACTTAAGAGAAATACAGTCGTATCCTTACTCTATATCGTGTATAGTTCTGTCGCTAGATTATTTTCTTGTATGAGTACAGTCATGTGAGTAGTTATTACAGCTGTGTAATTGCGTCATAATCTCACAGTTTTCGTGTTGATTGCGGATGAGTCACAGATGGCAAGTGATATAGAATAACGAACTATCATCATCAACAAGTGTGAACAAGAATAATTCAAAGACCTGTTACAAATATGTTATTTATTGCGGTTCAACATCAACGTAAAATCTGATATCTCGGTTAATAATTTATTACGATATCAACTACTGCAATCAGGCGTTCGGAAAACGATACCAGAAATGATATAGTTCGGGAATCGAAAAGACAACCAAAATTTACCTAATATCTATATGGTAAATTTTGATACAAATAGCTGAAACCTATTTTTATGCAATTATCGTTTTTAGCATTTATTCTAAGATGATGTAAAGTGGTGATGTTTGATGATGAGTTGAATTGCAATGAGATCAAAAGTGTCTGAACTCCATCTGAACTCCAAAACCAAATATTTCGAGGTTAGTATTGACGAAACCTATTTTGATTTTTTATATATAAATAATTCAAAGAATTATTTTTTCCTATTTTTTGAAATCCTACATTTATATATATTTAATAATAATAAAAAAATATTACCTTTCAAGCTTTCTTTTATTATTGGTAACTTCAGATGAAAAGAAATCGGTTGGTTCTCCTGCTGCAGCGTCCAGTAAATTCGATTCATGAATTGATATGTACTGAGAAATTGTCTGCGGAGTATTTAATAATAATAATAATAATAATAATAATAATAATAATAATAATAATAATAATAATAATAATAATAATAGCAAAAATAATAATAATAATAATAATAAACACTCAAGCCAAAATCAGCTTAAATTACTACTAATAATAATATCAGTACTACTACTACTACTACTACTACTACTACTAATAATAATAATAATAATAATAATAATAATAATAATAGGTCTTACCATGCCTGCCCTTCTTGCTAATGAAATAAGTTCCCTCGTAAGAAGGGGCAAATGTGACCTTAAAAATGGGAGGACAAAAGGTCTAAGGGGAAAGTGGGTGACCTCCTGAAGGGCAGAGTGAAACTCCTCTACCGTGATAGATCCTCCCTGAAATTATATATATATATATATATATATATATATATATATATATATATATATATATATATATATATATATATATATATATATATATATATATATATATATATAT
Source organism: Armadillidium nasatum (assembly GCA_009176605.1). Lineage (NCBI taxonomy): Eukaryota > Metazoa > Arthropoda > Malacostraca > Isopoda > Armadillidiidae > Armadillidium > Armadillidium nasatum. Next base: position 309,226 of record SEYY01010224.1, read on the forward strand.
ATATATATATATATATATATATATATATATATATATATATATATAATGTAAATTAATATTAAAAATACAATAAAAAATAGTTATTTTGTCTATTAATTTTTATAATTTCCCAAGCTCATAACACGTGATAAAAAAAAATGGGCGGAGTCTCTTCAAAGAGTGTTGCTAGGGTAGGGCAGCCTAACCTATTCCTAACATCCCTAACCTGTTTTTTAAAAAAGTCTAAACGAAAAAATTTTTGAACTTTTTTTTTTTTTTTTTTTCAGACTATAATAATTAATAATAATAATAATAATAATAATAATAATAATAATAATAATAATAATAATAATAATAATAATAATAATAATAATACCAGCAAGTTGAGGATAAGAGAACGAACTTTCTCTCCAACATCGGTGCTGATGTCTGAGGCAAACTGTTGTAGGGTTGTCAAAAATCTTCGAACCTGAAAAATAAAAGATACTTAGATATAATAAATATTGAAGAAATTAGTAATAATAATAATAATAATAATAATAATAATAATAATAATAATAATAATAATAATAATAATAATAAGAACAAGAACAAGAACAAGAACAAGAAGAACAAGAAGAAAAAAAATTTTTTTTTTGATTGATAAAATGCATCGTAAGACATTTTGAAATAAAAATTGTAGAAAATGCATCCGAGTAGTAGTGATTGTAACAACTAATAAAATGAATGGTTTGTTGTTTAAATATGTCGATCCTAAGGTGAATGTGCCAACCAAATGTGAATTTTCCTCTCATAAAATCGTGTAGGAATTGGAGATCGAATTTGGTTTTTAAAGTGAATGTAACAACCAGATGAAAATGTTTCTAACGAGATGACTGTGACAACTAGAGGTAAATTTGTCTCTCCTACAGTGAAAGTGACAACCAAAAGTAACATGTCTCTCCTAAAGTTAACCAGAATGATAATATATTTCCAATGATGAATGTGGCAACCAGAATATATGCCTCTTCTAAAGAGAATGTCGCAACCAGAATTCAGTATATTTTCTAAGGTGAATGTTACAACGAAAAGTGAATATGGTTCTCCCAAGTTTAATATAACAACCAAATGGTATACATAGTACATCCAAATAGACATTCTCACAGTGTGTGTGTAATTAGGCAGTAGCATGCCAGTTCCGAAGTGTTTGAAATTTGAGCTATCAAATTAAAACGTGAATCACAAGCGTTTTACAGCAGTTTTCATTACATCTGTTTAAACAAACTTAAAATCAGGTGTTCAACAGATGCTATATAAACTAAACTGGTGTTTCTAGATCACTTTATTTATTTATTTATTTATTTATTTATTTATTTATTTATTATTTTATTATTAAAATTAAAAAAAAAAAAAAAAAAAAAAAAAAAAAAAAAAAAAAAAAAAAAAAAATTAAAATTAATATAATAATAAAAGTAATAAAAATAATAATAATAAAATAATAATAAATAATAATAATAATAATAATAATAATAATAATAATAATAATAATAATAATAATAATAATAATAATAATAATAATAATGAATATGATGATGATGATGATGATGATGATGATGATGATGATGATGATGATGATGATGATGATGATGATGATGATGATGATGATGATAATAATAATAATAATAATAATAATAATAATAATAATAATAAAAATAATAATAATGATAATAAATTTAAAAGGCCTTTTGTATGGTTTTCTGATGTAAGACTGAACATTTATGAACTAACCAAACCTATACCTAACAGTAAATAACGTAGCTATAGAGAAGTAAAAAGGACACGAATTAATATTAAAAATTTTTGGAATTTAGTAAACATTTTCAAAGGGGTCCCTCTTCTATAAATGATTCCAAAAATAATTATTATAAAAATTCACCTCTTGCTCTGAAAGAAATATTTTATTGCTAAGAGAGAGAGAGAGAGAGAGAGAGAGAGAGAGAGAGAGAGAGAGAGAGAGAGAGAGAGAGAGAGAGAGAGAGAGAGAGTTTGAAATATTTCCTAAGTTTAAGATTTAATAGCTCAATGCATTTTGTAACGTAAACTTTAAATCCAAAGCAGTAGCTTGAAGTAACAAAATAAAAATATACGAAAAACTATAACCCATTTTTAATTTCATTTCTTCGTTTAGCCAAAATTCAACTTAACACGACTATCGGAACAGTGATCTCAGTTTGCAGGTGAAGCCAAGGTCAATTTATGGCCCTGATATGAATAACATGCAATCCCTCTAGGGGAGCAATGTTTTTACATACATATGCGCATTAAAATCACTTTCATAATTACTCTGATATATATATATATATATATATATATATATATATATATATATATATATATATATATATATATATATATATATATATATATATATATATATATATATATATATATATATATATATATATTACCTTGGATAACTGTCTAAATCCATTGGGGGCAGATCCTCCATTACTTCCTGATAATAACGAACTTCCAGAATTATTTATAACACCTAGTGGGGTTTCGTTAGTACAGGAGTGGGGTTGGAACCCATGAACTGAATTTGTTGGGGTCGAAAGAGCAGGTGGGGACGGGGTTGGGGTTCCATTAACCGTACTGTGAGGTGAATATGACCCATTGCTACAATCTGCACAATATATAATATATATATATATATATATATATATATATATATATATATATATATATATATATATATATATATATATATATATATATATATATATATATATATATATATATATGTAATTTGCTTCTCTGCAGATCACGTTTTCAAAATGAAAAGTTTTTGTTCGGAATGAGAGTTACAGTATGCCTCTGCCATGGCATTACGGTGTAACGATTGACTCACGCGTTTGAACGTACTGGTTCGAGCCCTGATTTGTATCCTAAGTTGAAACTGCCTAGAAAGTTTTTCTCTAGCTCGAATAAGGCAATGGTATTGTAATGCGAACTTTAGTTTAAAAAAAAAAAAAAAAAAAAAAAAGTGAATTTTTAATATTCGAAGGGTGAACAGAACCCTGAGAAACATCACTATTAATTCTGTTAAAGAAAAAGATGTTACAATAACTTCTATAGAGTAACTTTATCGGAAGTTGTAGGTATTTCTTGGCTTACAACAAACGATTATACAAAATACCTCAGAACAGAGAAAGGAGAGTTAGAATGAAAGATAAAATCATTCCTCAAATATTCTTTACGGAAACCATTTTGACGATCTGGAAAAACGTTACAATATTTAAGTTTAAAATTTTTCCCATAAAGAAAATCTTTGAAAATATTTGAAATTATAGATTTTAAAACAATAAGAGTAATAGGTTAAGGACAGACAGGGCCTCCCATTTTCCGATATAGATTAAATAAACACACTCTTGCAGAAATAAAGAGGGAAGAGAAGGCAGAACTTGACAGGAATAACAAACTAGTTTGTCAAGACAGTGATCATGACTCGATCAATAGTTTTTAAAAATGCAGGAGATACTACCAGAACTATTTACAATTTTGGTATTAAAATCAGACGGTCGTAGGCATCTTAATTTTTAAAAGAAATTAAAATATTAGGCATAAATGTATTGGAGATAGGAGAAGAAGGGTATATTGCCAAAGGATAGTCTACAACGTAAAAGCAAAGATGAAGTATGAGAAAACATTTTTAAAAACAAGGAAAAAATAAAATAAATTTTTATTACCACTTCTAATTGCAGGATTTTGAACACATGGATAACTCCCGAATATATATATATATATATATATATATATATATATATATATATATATATATATAATATATATATATATATATATATATATATATATATATATATGTGGCAAGTAGACTAACGTCAGAGAATATCCAAGAAGGAAAGGTGTCACTACCTTTAATTTTATGTTAACTTTATAGATGTCATACGACTATTGAGTTCATTAAGTATATTTAAATATAAACATCTTAGTTTCAACTTAGTAATAGAGCTATTCCGGAAACGTTTGCCAGTACTTTACATTTGTATAGGGTTAATTTAATTTGTTTTAATGTAGCTCCTAATATATATATATATATATATATATATATATATATATATATATATATATATATATATATATATATATATATATATAAGAAAAAATTTATACAATATAAATTTTTATGACAAACAATAAAGAAAATATAAATTAATAAAAACATTAAAATTGAAGCTTTATAAAAGATAGAGAGAGTAAAGAGAGAGAAAGAGAATAAAAAGAAAAAGAGAGAGTAAAGAGAGAGAAAGAGAGAGAGAGAGAGAAGAGAGAGAGATAAGAGAGAGAGTAAAGAGAGAGAGAGAGAGAGAGAGAGAGTAAAGAGAGAGAGGATATTTTTGAGAAGAGTGGTGCTGGTACCCTGATAATACAAAATTTCATACGTGGGTCTGCATTCTTTATCGAGTAGAAAGCTTCACAATAATACTCGTCCGTTCGCGCTCGCACACACACACACACACACACACACACCAATACGTGTGTGTGTGTGTATGTATGTATGTATGTATGTCTAAGTGTGAGCGTGTGCATTGATAGCAATCAAAAAGAAGTTAAACAGCAATGCAATTATTTCTGCCCCAATTTTGATGTATAAAATCTTCGTAATTTGAAAGAAAATTTATTTTTAACAATTTTTTCACGTTCATGTTAGTTTTATTTTTAAAAAATTTCAATTTATTTACAGCGAAAAAAAAAAAAAAAAAAAAAAAAAAAAAAAAAAAAAAAAAAAAAAATAAATAAAGAATAAATGAATAAATAAATATATAAAAATAAATAAACTTTTTGGTGATTTTTTAAAGCGACATATTGAAAACTGGAGATATTAATGTAGTTATATTTTTATGTTTAGAAACAATATTTGCTTAATGACATATATATATATATATATATATATATATATATATATATATATATATATATATATATATATATATATATATATATATATATATATATATATATATATATATATATATATATATATATATATATATATATATATATATATATATATATATATATATATATATATATATATATATATATATATATATATATATATATATATATATATATATATATATATATATATATATATATATATATATATATATATATATATATATATATATATATATATATATATATATGGTAAGGATCTGACTACCCCACTAGGTCATTTTGAGGCTTTAGGAAACTAATATTCTAGCCTGAGAAACGATCCTCATAGTTGTATATGTCATATGTTAGTATGTGTACTTATGTCTAGCTTTTTAAGGGAGGTATGTGGTATGTCGTATGTGATAAGAATATAAAATAAAAATATAAAACATAAAAAATATATATATATAAAATAAAACTATAAAATATAAAAAAATGTAAAATATAAAAATATAATACATACATGATTGCTTGGAATTTGATTGCCCCTGAGAATAGGAGAGAGTTCCTGAAGTCTTTTTGGTTTCTCCTGAGTTAACTGCACAAATGGAACCTGAAACGATTCCCTGGCAAGTGTTTGAAGAAGGTTGCGTACTTAGAAGGCATCCTTGGGAATCACTTGACACTACTCGACAGTTCTCAGTCCTTATACCTATATATATATATATATATATATATATATATATATATATATATATATATATATATATATATATATATATATATATATATATATATATATATATATATATATATATATATATATATATATATATATTATACAAAGAAAATAAA
>SEYY01010224.1:322500-325000 GCA_009176605.1 Armadillidium nasatum
TAGAACGATAGCTGAAGGGTTAAAAGTGGTTCCCTTTATCGACAAATGACGAATGATCATTCGCTTATCTATCTATCTATCTATCTATCTCTATCTCTCTCTCTCTCTCTCTCTCTCTCTCTCTCTCTCTCTCTCTCTCTCTATATATATATATATATATATATATATATATATATATATATTATATATATATATATATATATATATATATATATATATATATATATATATATATATATATATATGTGTGTGTGTGTGTGTGTGTTTGTTTGTTTGTTTGTTTGTGAGCGCGTGTGTATGCACCGTAAATATTGTTTTAAAACAAATTATTATTATTATTATTATAAATAATAATTATTATTATTATTATTATTATTATTATTATTATTATTATTATTATTATTATTATTATTATTATTATTATTATTATTATTATTATTATTATTATTATTATTAACTGCATTTGCTTTTGCTGCTTTCGTGGTATTTCTATCATATTTCAACATTCATCTCTCTCTCTCTCTCTCTCTCTTCTCTCTCTGTCTCTCTCTCTCTCTCTCTCTCTCTCTCTCTCTCTCCTTTCTCTCTGTGCCATCCTTCTGAGAACTGCATTAGGCAGTTCTGGGTGGCCCTTTCACAGTGTTCCATACGTTCGGGACGGGGTCCGAACTGGGTTTTTATGAACAAATTTCATCTTTTTGCGAAGCTTTTCGTCATTCATATCGTGTTTTCTGTGAAACGTTAATGCACGCTGATAGGCCGCGTGAGATTCGCTCCACCTGCAACGTCCACGATCCTTCTTTTGTGTATGTGTGGAAGAGAGAAGGAGAGAGTGCTTAGAGTGAGATGAGGGAGAGGCAGAGAGAAACATATATACAAAGGGAGAGATTGAATGAATGAGAAAAAATGAGAAAGAGTGTATAATGAAAAAAAGAGAGGAAAAGGGGAGAGAGAGAGAGAGAGATAGAGAGGGAGAGAGAGAGAGGAAGAGAGCAGTGAGCAGTAGAGAGATATAGAGAGAGGGGAAAGAGAAAAGAACAGGAGAGAGAGAGAGAGAGAGAGAGAGAGAGAGAGAGAGAGAGAGAGAGAGAGAGTGGAGAACTGGACAGAGAAAAAGGTGATCGGGTAACAGGAGAGAGCGATAAAGAGAGGGAGATCGAGAGCGAGGGAGGGGGAGATAGAGATAGAGATAGAGAGAGGGAGTGGGGAACTGGATAGAGAAAAAGAGAGATCAGGTAACAGGAGATAGCGAGAAAGAGAGGGAGAGTGAGAGTGAGAGAGTTAGAGAGAGAGAGAGAAGAGATAGAGAGAGATTACTAAAAATAAAAATACAAATAAAAAAAAAGTTAAAAGATTTCATTTTCTTTTAAAAACAACAACAATTCTTGGATTCAATTAAATGAAAAAATAAACTAATAAAAATTAAATAAATGAATAATATTTCAATTAAATATATATATATATATATATATATATATATATATATATATATATATATATATATATATATATATATATATATATATATATATATATATATATATATATATATATAATAAAAGTGGAGATTAAGAATAAAAGAAATAAAGGATATGGTATTGCCTGTATGTTTGTTTATAAAGACAAAATATTCAACAAAAAAAAAAAAATTTTTTTTCTACTTTATGTGAGAGCAAACGGAAGAGCACTTCTTCATTGCTACACATTTTAATCTCTCCTCTCTCTCTCTCTCTCTCTCTCTCTCTCTCTCTCTCTCCTCTCTCTCTCTCTCTCTCTCTCTCTCTCTTTCTCTCCCTCTCCCTCCCTCAACCCCTTCATGATCTTGTGGTGGGAGACGAACAGCTGAACCGCTTTGGGGTCACCATTCCCCCCCCAACTCCTCCCATCAATTTCCCTTTTCTCCCTCCATTCATTGAGATGCAAAAAATACTTTTTAAACAAAAGACAATCTTATTGATGGGGGAACTTTCCGGTTCTGGGAGGTTCTATGGGTTCTGGGGTTAGATGGGTTCTGGGGTTTCTGGGTTTCTAGAGGTTTCTGGGTATTTCGGGGTTCTCAGAGTTCTGGTATTTAGTTTTAGTATTTTTTGAGTTTCATTGGTTTCTTGGATTTCTGGAGGTTCTAGGGGTTTCCGAGGTTCTAGGGGGTTCCGAGGTTTTCGGGGGTTCCGAGGTTTTCGGGGTTTCTCGGAATTATCGGAATTTTGTTAGTTTTAGGAATACTAGAGCTTTACTGGCTTAATGGGTTTCTGGAGATTCTCGTGATGTTGGGGTTTCTCGAGGTTGGGAAGGTTTTAGGGGTTCTTGACCCTTACCACAGAAGATTTAATATTTTATTTACAGGAAATTTTTTTTTTATGAAATTCTTTTCATCATTATAAATTTTTTACTAATTTATTTTTTGAGATGTGTGTGTGTAACTAATATATATATATATATATATATATATATATATATATATATATATATATATATATATATATATATATATATATATATA
>SEYY01010224.1:335000-340000 GCA_009176605.1 Armadillidium nasatum
GACATTAAGCAAAAGAATATCTTTAGTTTTAAGATATTAAAGAATAGGACTTATGAAAGATTGTGGGTGAAATTGAAACTCCAGAGGTGATGTAATGAATTAGTTAGATGGAAAGAGACTCCTGGATTGTGGTGAAGGTTGAGAGCGAGGCAAAGAGATGGATTGATGTTTGTAATGAAAGAAAATATTCCGGGAGGAGAATAGATTCTAAAAATCTGAATTACAAAAGGTAATTTGGCTGCTTTTCTAAATAGTGAACACTGAAATAAGAGGAGGCAGAGAGAGTTGACAGAAATAACACAGACAAAAACCAAAGGAAGGTATCCGATTCCTCACTTCACCCCCCCCCCTCCTCCCCTTTAAAAAAATGCGGTGTAAATTGGGTCAAAAAATTACAGTTACAGAAACACAGGAGGATACAGAAAGATTCCATTACGCCACTTCTGTCGCCATACGAGAAACACAATTGCAATTCCTTAATTAAAGAACAGAAAATGAATATATATATATATATATATATATATATATATATATATATATATATATATATATATATATATATATATATATATATATATATATATATATATATATATATATATATATATATATATATATATATATATATATATATATATATATATATATATATATATATATATATATATATATATATATATATATACAATATGCATTAAGGAATTGATTAATAACTTTTTTAATTGAGAGTTGAATTTTAATAATAATAATAATAATAATAATAATAATAATAATGATATATAATAATAATAATAATAATAATAATAATAATAATAATAATAATAATAATAATAATAATAATAATAATAATAATAATAAAAATTAAGAAGAATAGCAACAGCAAGAAAGACTATTATTATTATTATTATTATTATTATTATTATTATTATTATTATTATTATTATTATTATTATTATTATATATTATTATTATTATTATTATTAATATTATTATTATTATTATTATTATTATTATTATTATTATTATTATTATTATTAGTTGTAGTAGCAGTAATTATAATAATATTAATAATAATAATAATGATAAAAATAATAATAATAATTAGTAGAAATAATAGCAGTAATATTAATAATAATAATAATAATAATAATAATAATTATTATTATTATTATTATTATTATTATTATTATTATTATTATTATTATTATTAGTTGTGGTAGTAGTAATTATAAATAATAATATGATAACCAGTAATAGCAGTTGCATTAGTAGCAATAATAATAATAATTATTATTTTTATTTTATTATTATTATCATTATTATTATTATTATTATTATTATTATTATTATTATTATTATTATTATTATTAGTGTAAGTAACGTAATTTGCGTTAATTTTTGAATGTTCGCAACTGACGGTGGAGTGATGATACAAACAAGCACCGCGGATTGAGGAGGTCCTGCCAAATGCCCGCATCTTTTTTCATATAACTTAATTCAACATATTAAAGCATTAACTTGCCCCTATCTTTCTTTAACTATTTTATATGTCATGCAATCTTACTCTCAAATTTGCAATATATATATATATATATATATATATATATATATATATATATATATATATATATATATATATATATATATATATATATTATATATATATATATATATATATATATATATATATATATATATATATATATATATATATATATATATATATATATATATATATATATATATATATATATATATATATATATATATATATATATATATATTTATATATATATATATATATATATATATATATATATATATATATATATATATATATATATATATATATATATATATATATATATATATAATATATATATATATATATATATATATATATATATATATATATATATATATATATATATATATATATATATAATATATTATATATATATATATATATAAATATATATATATATATATAAAGAAAACGAGTCCCTCAAGGAATGATCTACTTCCTACGATATGTGTGTATTCATAATCACTTCAATCATCCCCAATCATATAATTACCTTTATTCAAGTCTTTTATATATATATATATATATATATATATATATATATATATATATATATATATATATATTAATATATATATATATATATATATATATATAAATTTTATAAATAATAAAAAATTTAATAAATTTATAAATTATAATATATATATATATATATATATATATATATATATATATATATATATATATTTAAATAAATTTAAAGTTGTAAAAAGGAGATATTTATTTGTTGATTAGATCCAGTGAGAATCCAGGATGATAGAAAAAAAAATTATTTGGTTACCAGAATGGCTGAGTGGTAATAAAACTCAAGAGCTCTGGTTCGATTCCCGGATAGGAAATGGAAATTATATTAACATGTAACTTTTATAAATGACTCTTTCCTTTATAGGTACTGACTTGTAGGGTATATTTGATGGAATGTTTCACGTTTCGCAAAAGTACAAAGAAAACAAAAAACTTTGCCTTTAGCCTTTTTTTAAGGTACATTATTTAACACAAATACATTAATAATAATAATTATATATATATATATATATATATATATATATATATATATAATATATATATATATATATATATATATATATATATATATATATATATATATATATATATATATATATATATATATATACTATATTATTTCTACTTCTTCTATAGAGTTGACAGCTTATATCTTGGAAAATCACTGGTTGCCATAATTTGCATTTACATTTCCCTATCTTTATATAAATTTAATGGTAATAGTTATATTTTTTCTCAAAATCGTGTTATCACATTTAAAACCAATAATGTATATATTTTCGACCCTATTTTATAACAAAGGGTCATTTTACTTTATAGAAAAAGTGACTAAAAAATTTAGGTAGTGAAAATAGTTAAGGGAAAGACAGTGATATAGTGTTGGTATTTCTTTTAGTACTATTGCTGAGGACTTTTTAATCGACACATATTACAGTATCTTAGGACCTAGACCTAGATCTAGGAATGCCAAGTATTTATTCATTCTATTCTCAAAATTTTCAAATAAAATAGTTTCCAAAAAATTTTTTTTTTTTTTTTTTTTTAACAGAAATTAAATTGTTTTTAAAATCTCTCAATTAAAATAATAAAATTAAAAAAAAACTATAATAGTTTTCAAATTTTATGATAATTTTAATTTGGAAGTTAATTATATGGTTGTGGTAATCTTATCGAGACAAAAAAAGAAATAATTAAAGTTTATTAATTAAAAAAACTTAATTTTTTATTTTTTTAAAATAAATTATCTCATGCAAGACAGTTGCTTTAAATCAAAACGAAATGCTGTTAAAAAACCTAAAAGCAAAAGATCATAACTCTCTAATACCAAAACTACCAATATTGAATACCAAAAATGCCAATATTGACCACCCAAAGTTCCAATTATAATTATTATTATTTTGTATACCTAAAGTGACAATAATGAAGGCCAAAAGTGCCCATACTGAATATCAAAAATGGCAATATTGAATACCAAAAGTACCAAATTTTGAATACTAAAAGTGCCAATATTGAATACCAAAAGTGCCAATATGAAATACCAAAAATGCCAATATTGGAAACCAAAAATACCAATATTGTATACCAAAAGTGCCAATTTTGTAAAACAAAAGTACCAATATTGAATACCAAATACAAAAGTTCTAATTTTGAAATAGAATATAAATTTTTATGATATTTCATAAAATAACTTTTATCATTAAGCCATTTGCATCTTCGATCTTCGAAGATATTCTCTAAATCAAAAATTTTCGGAGATGATGAAACAGAAATCTTCTGAACTGATCCTCTCTCTCTCTCTCTCTCTCTCTCTCTCTCTCTCTCTCTCTCTCTCTCTCTCTCTCTCTCTCTCTTATAATCTCTATATATATATATATATATATATATATATATATATATATATATATATATATATATATATATATATATATATATATATATATATATATATATATATATATATATATATATATATATATATATATATATATTGTATGCCAAAAAAATTACAGGAATAGAAAACGGGGGTTTGGATTTGATGTGAAGAGTGATTGAAATTCAGCTGTTTTTGACCGATAAAAATAATTATATATATATATATATATATATATATATATATATATATATATATATATATATATATATATATATATATATATATATATATATATATTATATATATATATATATATATAGTATATATATATATTATATATATATATATAATATATATATATATATATATATATATATATGTACACTCACTGGCAAAGCCCTTTTCATGGAGGGGCCACAAAAAAAAACATAAAAGAAAACTCACCCAGTCCGAACCTAACGTAGATCCCTCAGGTGGGCGCAGACAGAAGATTTAAAGAGAAGTAGGTTAAATACAGCAGGAAAAAAAGAAGGTAGAGAGTTCCATAGAACAGAGGTGGCTGGAAAGGAGGAGGTACCACAACGTGCAAGTCCTGAATTTACAATGCTCACACATAGTTCATGTGCAAGCAAGAGACCCCTTGTGCTTCGAGGGCGACACAATGATGGTGGAATGCGAGAGGTCAACTCCCTCGCGCCACTTGCCGTTGTAGTTCCTATAGAAAAGAGAGAGTGCGCCAAAGTCATGTTGTAGAGAGAGAGAGAGAGAGTTAAGGGAGTTTGAAATTAGGGGACAGTTTATTAATCATTTAGCATTAGACTCAACCTTATCCAAAAGGAGTGGAACCGGAACCACCCCAAATGTGAGGACGGATAAGACCTTAATATAATTCAGAACTCCCAGATTATTAAAGGTCACCTTTGCAACCGTTGTGATATGAAGTTTCCAAGACAGTTTATTGCTTATGTTCAGACCAAGAATATTATGCTGTTCACAGGTGAGACAGGAGGGCCA
>SEYY01010224.1:350000-357500 GCA_009176605.1 Armadillidium nasatum
AAATATCGTTAGCCTTATAGTCATCAAAGGAAAAACCTGATTTGAAAATTGAAATGCATGTAAGTCTAACCTCCCAAAGTCACCAGTAAAGTTGCTATTGTAAATTTTAATTTACAAAACATGTAATTGCAGTACAGTATATTTATTTATTAATTAAGGATCGGGTCTGAAAGATATTAACGTTTATTTGTTTTTTTTTTTTGTTTTTTTTAATTTTAAATATTCGTAAGGGTCCTGATCCCGCAAAGCTCGCGAATATTGAAGGGGAATTGCACACATACACACACACACACACACACACACATATATATATATATATAATATATATATATATATATATATATATATATATATATATATAATATATATATATATATATATATATATATATATATATATATATATATATATATATATGTATGTATGTATGTATGTATGTATGAAAAGCATTGCAGATAATCACGATTGCTTTTGTTGCGTTCGGAAACGAATATCACCTTTTAACAAATAAATAAGCTGCGTGATCTCAGCATGACTCCGGTTCCCTAAAAATGTATTTGGATTTTAAACTCTATAAGCGTGCCGTAGGAGATTTTCATGATTAAATATATTATATATATATATATATATATATATATATATATATATATATATATATATATATATATATATATATATATATATATATATATATATATATATATATGAATAGAGAGGAGTAAGCTTATGCTAGATATTTGCCTTTAGAAGATTTCTGAAGAAGCTCCTGACGGAGGAAAGAAAACTCCAAAGTCGATTTGGTTTTGCCTTTTGAGTGACTCTTCTCGCAAATTGCCTTTCCTCCCTCCCCCTTCCGCCTTCAGGAGAACAGAGGGAGAGGGGGGGGAGTTCAGGTAGTTGAATATAAACTTTGGGGGGGATGGAAAAATAAAATAAAAAATAAAGGGGGAATAGATGGTGGGAGGTTCCAAATAAGTTTGTTCTTTGCGACACGGATGAAAATTTTTACCTTAATTCGAATTACAGATTTTTTTTTTTTTTTTTTTTTTTTTTTTTTTTTTTTTTTTAATTTTCAGTTTTATTTTTTTAATTTGACAATCCTACTACTACTACTACTACTACTAATAATAATAATAATAATAATAATAAAGGAGTGCCGGGGAGTTGATATTTTAACTTACAATTACAAGTATAATACGAAGAGTATATTGTATACAAGTAAATATTTTCTCTATAGTTGAACTCGTTTCAAAACCTTATTTGGTTTTTCCTGCTTCGTCCACGGCTCAACAACCCTGGTCAGAAAAGTCCTTTTTATTATGTCAAAGGAAACTGTTTAGCCAAGTCGATAATGTCACAGAAATATTACCGACAGCAACAAGCTACTACAGAGATAGTTTTAAACATTAAAGAAAAGTTTTTAGAGTTCTAGTCCCATTGACAAGGGTTAGGAGGAAGGCGTATGAAAATGTGTGTGTGTGTGTGTGTGTATGTATTTGTAAGCGTTGGCTGAATTTAAGTAATTATACGAGTATCGAGTCTAGTGTTATGTATATCTTGCCTCAAACTGTAATAATAAATAATCTAAAATTTTAGGAAAGCTCACTTTTAAAAAATGACAAATTTTGAAAAATCTCTTTTAGTGATTTATTTGAAGAGCGAACACAGGATACTAAGGAGAAATATTTCTTCGAAACTCTGCTTCTTTCATAGACTCGTTAGCCTAACCTAACCTAGTCTAACTTAACCTAACCTAACCAAACCTAACTAACTAACCTAACCTAACCTAACTTAACCTAACTTCTCTCCAACCTTTTCCTGGCGTCGAACCTTCTTATATCACTGCAAAATATGTTCTAACGAATCGTTGGGACAAGTGGCAAAAATGTCACAACAAAATTTTTTCAGTTATTCTCTTATTAGAAAATATATCGGTGAAGCGACTTTCTTATACTCAGCATGTCTTTTCTCTATACCGAAAATTTTACTGTAGCATTTTTTCCATTTGTCCCAACAATTCGCTTAGGAGAATTTTTGAAGTCTCCAACCCTATTATTTCCATTCACTCTTAGGCAGAGTCTGTAACACACTTCCTTATTCTATATTTTCCACTCTTTATGACGTAAAAAATATCAAACGCCGAGGATCTGTTCATGTCAGCGCTTGATTAATTGGATATATATATATATATATATATATATATATATATATATATATATATATATATATATATATATATATATATATATATATATATATATAATATATATATATATATATATATATATATATATATATATATATATATATATATATATATATTATATATATATATATGGTGCGTGCATACGTGTGTATATAGGTGTGTGTGTGTTTGTGTGTTCGGTAATAACGGAATTAAAATATAAATAATTAATCATCATTTTTACATATAATAATAATAAAAAGGGAAGATAAAGAGAATATCTGAAGCTGATGAATAGTTATATAATTAAGGTTAGGGGTTGTAGGCGACGTTACACGCCGTAAGATACGAAAATTCATACTAAGGAATTTTATAAAATCCTTTTTTTTTTTTCAAGATTTAAAATTTTGATGGATTTTTATTAAAAAAAATTTCTCCAATTTATAAATTTATTTTTTAAATTTTTTATTTATTAAATAATAATAATTAATAATTATTCTTCCAATACTAAAGATAAATTTTAAATAAGTATTTATTAATGAAATATATTATTTGCATTAAAAAAACTTTTTAATAATAATAATAATAATAATAATAATAATAATCCATTGAATTTCTTTTCAATATACGCAATATTTTTATTTATCTTTTTTTTTAATATATATATTGTAAAGCAAAAAATTGCATTTAAAATTTGCGGGAATGAAAATTTGGCGGGAAGTATTTGCAGGGTTGCCAACCTTGTGACGACAGAGTCATTAGCGTCTGTCATGTGCAGCCCTGATCCTTGTATCGAAGTTCCTAAGATGCTTTCAACTCCTGCTGTTAAATTAATCTAAAAAATAGAAATAGAAAGAGTAGAAAGTGAGAAAAAGAATATATATATATATATATATATATATATATATATATATATATATATATATATATATATATATATATTATATAAATATATATATATATATATATATATATATATATATATATATATATATATATATATATATATATATATATATATATATATATATATATCCTAAAATAAAATGAGGAAAAATATATAGAGGGTAGTTAGATAAATAGGTATATAAATATATATATATTTCTACTTATTTACATCTATTTTCTACCTATATTTAATAGATAGATATACTTCCTAAAAAGATTAGATAACTTTGGGCAATAAATATTTTCTACTCGTGAAAATACGGAATAAAGCGAATACTCGCGATGTTAAAATTACAAAAAACAAAATTTATGGTTGGAGAAAAATCGTTAAAAACTCGCTAAACGGAAGCTCACAGTCATCATAAAATATATTTTGTTTAAAGGGAGCAAATATTTTATATATATAAATATAAATGGTAAATGGCTATTCTAAATTTTAATTAGTTTTAACATTGTAAGTGTTTAAACAGAGCTCTAATTCCCTGACTGTACCAGCTGTCAGATAGATGGATCTATTTATCAGTGCCACTGTGACAAGTTGGACCACCTGTCCCACTATTTGAGACCAGCTGAGCCCATAAATTGCCACTTTTAGAGGTTAATTTCAATGGTAATAAAAATAACAATGGTGCTTGATCAAGACCTGCAACAGCTCTAATTAATTTATATTTTCTTTTCCTTCTCTCTCTCTCTCCCTCTTTCTTTGACTCTCTGTCTGTTTCTGTTTCGGCTTTGCTCACTTTTATGACGAGCGTAACAAGCCATTTTTTTTTTTGTTTGTTTTTGTTTTTTGGAGGGAAAGACAGTTATCTTTAATTTTTATGAAGGCTCTATAAGTTTTACGCTTTTAATCAAAGTTGGTTATCAATAATTAATTATAATAATAATAATAATAATAATAATAATTATAATAATAATAATAATAATAATAATAATAATAATAATAATAATAATAGTATTAGTAGTAGTTTTGTCATCGTCATGTTTTATAAATATATTTTAACAAAAAAAAAAAATTAAAATTTTTTTTTTTATTTCCATCCATCATTAATATACGGCCTACGCTGCCTTTTAAACCGCATATATAAAGTTTTTCCGGAATGAATTGGGGGCTTAAGGGGGATAAAGGAATTTGGAAACCCTTTCCCCATTATATATAAAGCAAGGGAGGGTTGCAATCCAAATGAGGGGGGGGGAGTAGAAGAGTTGGCCCCACATGGTCGAACAACGTCGTCGTATTGTATAATGAGAAGGCACGGCTGCACCACATGAGCCCTTACAAGAGAAACTTGTTTGGCGGGGGTAGACGGGGAAGGGGGGGGGAGTTGGATTGAGAAAACGGGGGGAGAGTTGCTTTGTGGGATAACATTTTTGTTTACAACGAAAATTTTGTTTAAAACAAGTATTATTTATAAAGAAGGGAAAAGATGTTAAAAAAAAAAAGAAGAGAAAGAATTGATGCATATTTGATAGAAAAAAGTAAATAGGCTTGCATTTATCTCTCTGAGAGAGAGAGAGAGAGAAAGAGAGAGAGCGAGGATGTATTAGGCCTGGGCCTAACTCATGGGGACTTGTGCAGGGACACTAACTTACGAGGACTTCTGCTGCTGCGAATGATAAACAATGATTTATATCAACAATTAGTGACAGACGCATTCGTAAAAATTATTTATTTATAGATATTTTAATTACTTATAATAAAATGAATTGCCTAAATAATCAAAGAGGAATTAAATCTTCAAATTTTCACACACACACACACACACACACACACACACACACACATTCCACAACACACACCTACATACACACACACACACACACACACACACACACACACACACACATATATTATATATTTATATATATATATATATATATATATATATATATATATATATATATATATATATATATATATATATAATATATATATATATATATATATATATATATATATATATATATATATATATATATATATAGATTGGGAGATATGAACAAGCATTTTAATAAAAAAAATATATAAAATTAGAAAATTTAGAGTAGTGACCTTTTTTTTTATCTTTATTTCTATTTTTTTTTTTTTATTTATTTATATTTATTTCTTTCCGGAAAAAAATAAAATTTGCCTGTTAGAAAATAAATAAAGTACTGATGATAGAGAAAATCTAAATAATTTTGAAAATTCAATACAAGTTAAATATTTTCTATTTTGAAACGGATGGCTCCATGACATAAAACTACAACCCATGTCTGAATATCATTAATTAATAGTGTTTCCTCTAGTCTAGATTCTTTATTAGAGGCAAAATATAAGAATTTCAGTAAACTCAAATGTGCGAAGAGCATCGCGAGCTCTCATCGCGTGTGGACGTGGTTCACTCGCTCTAAACTCATGATGGCCTGAAGAGCAGTATTTTGTCTGCCTGGAGGGACGGCATATCCCTTCGTCGGGGAGGTCCCCCCTCAAAAAACAAAACAAATACGCGAATAGGTTTAATAGTTTGTTACATAGTGACGACACTAATCAAATATTGTCGGTAATAGTAGTGTGTGAGGTGAGTTGTAAAATAAAACTATCAACTAAGTGTAGAGAGAATAAGAGAGGTTTATATGTTTGAGAAAACATTTTTGGTGTCGGTTCGGATCATTGATTGTGAAGAGAAAGGATGTAGTGAAGTTTAAATGACCATTGTCAAGTGCGTCTTACAACATTAAACGTGATATTATGATAGTTACTTCAAAGGTTTAATTTGAATCCCGTGGAGACAGGTAAGTTTTTACGATTGGGTTGCTTTTATTATTTTATCAGTAATGTGTACTCTATTTTTATAGTTCTTATCGGCATGAGTGCATGGACGCGCTCTTGAGAGGTTCGACAGTGTGAACTTTGATGGAGGACGATCTTGGGGAAAATTTGGAGAACGGTCTAGGCCAGGGGTGGTAGCGTTTTTGAGAATGCCTGCCAAAATCGGCAGAATCTCTGACACAAAATTTTTCCTCGTTCCAGCCAAAATTTTTTGAGAACATAATATTTTATATATTTTAAGTATTTGAAGAACTATTATACATTTGTACCACTAAAGCACAATAAAAAGTCGTAGATAATCTACTGCTGATTTTAAATCATTTATAAATGATTACAAAAAGGAAAATATATTTATTTATTTCTAAAACTTTACCTTTACCACCTTAAAAAAAATAAAAAATTGTTTGATCTGCCAGAAAATTTTTTATCGGCGTGCCATGTTTGGCACGTGTGCCAATGGTTGCCCACCCCTGGTCTAGGCATACTGATCACAGAGATGTGATGTATTGATAGCTGAATGTACTGGATGCCTGTTCAACGTGCTAAACTGCTCCGCTTTTCTCTGGGAACGTTTAACAGACGGAAAAACACTCTAGCTCTTGTGTTGAACATCAGGAATTGGATGGAGTAGAAAAAGAAAGGAATCTAAATGGTGTAAATTTGTTTACATTTTGTAATCTTTATAGTTTTAATGTTAAATTATAATTTGAATTTTGATAGGTTACATTAATGTTAGTGATAGGTTAGTTTAAATTCGGAAGTGAAATGAACATTGTCCTTTTAACTTAAGTTTTTATTTGACCTTCATTGGCGTTAAGACCTCAAATGAAAGAATCAGATGTTGCCGGGGCCTTGTGATTGACCCGGTAACAAAATTTGGTGGCCCGTAGATGATTACCATTTAATATGTGAACTAGATTAAAATGATGAAATTGGATCCGGAGTTAGGTTGGAAAGTCTTCTGGGAACCCGAATCAGAATCTGAAATGAATTTTCTGATTACCAATATACCACAGGTCTCTGTGACATTATAAAGTTAGTAATGGAGAAGATATTGAAATTGACTGTATTATTGACAATGTGAGGAGTCGGAAACAATTCTTAGTAAACCATATCACTTCGGAAAGGGACAGTTTCCTGTCTCTTAAAGGAAATGGATGATCAGGATCAAAGGGACAGTTCCCTGTCTTTTACAGGAAAGTATTCCAGGGCCAAAGGGGTAGTTTATTGTTTCTCAAAGGAAAGGGATAGCCAAGGCCAAAGGAGTAATTACTGTCTCTTGCAAGAAAGGGACAACCAGATGAAATGGACAGTTAGTTTCCTGCCTCTTAAAGGTAAAGGAGATCAGGTGGGAAACGAAAGCAAAAAACTGAGTTCGCTGTCAATGGCTATGTCATTGCTGCCTCTTACAAAAATTAAGAGCCTAGAGCAATTTCTGATAACCCATCACCTCTCGTGGAGTCTTATATTTCATGCATTTTTCACATTGAAGAGGTTGCTCATTATTTTTCGACTATTAAAAGAAAAAAAGGAAAAAAATCTATAATTCCCACCC
>SEYY01010224.1:380000-382500 GCA_009176605.1 Armadillidium nasatum
TTTTCAACTTTTCTTCATTATATTTATATCTTATATTGCAATCAAGCTTTTAAATGTGAATTCTTCTCTCTCTCTCTCTCTCTCTCTCTCTCTCTCTCTCTCTCTCTCTCTATCTCTCTCTCTCTCTCTCTCTCTCTCTCTCTCTCTCTCTCTCTCTCCTCTCTCTCTCTCTCTCTCTCTCTCTCTCTCTCTCTCTCTCTCTCTCTCTCTCTCTCTCTCTCTCTCTCTCTCTCTCACACTCTCTCTCTCTCTCTCTCTCTCTCTCTCTCTCTCTCTCTCTCTCTCTCTCTCTCTCTCTCTCTCTCTCTCTCTCTAAGCTTAATATTAATAAGGCGTTAGACCTTGGCTATATCCCCTCCAGTAGGTCCCATAATTTTCACTACCTCCAAGCTTGCTGTACTTTATCTTGATAAACTACTTCATTTATGCCTATTAATTTATACCCTTTACTTCCTGCTGGAAGTGTCAGCTCATTCAACCTGTTTCGAAAGAAATTGAAAAGTTTTATCCTGTCGCTTTAACTTTCAGTAAAACATGTTAACAGGCAATGGTTGGATCAGTATTTAAATTGCTATTGTAGCTCTAAATTCACATAAAGTAAAAGAGAGGAAAACAAATTCAATATAACTGATAAGATGAATTTCCTTACTGGATGAAGCAGTAGCGAAGAACAAGAGATTTAGAACAAAAGCTGATAAAATGATTTATTGAATATTCAATGGAAAATAAGGCACGAAAATTTTGTTCATCTTTTGTTCATAAGTGAAGAAAAATATAATAAATTGGTTCAACTTGTTCAATGCCGTGTGGCCCTCCCAGCAGTGTTCGGGGTAAGATTTTTTTAATGACAAAAGAAAGGTATATGTGTATATGATGAAATATATACACATATATTTAGTATCTTTAATAAAGTTCAAATATTAAACAAAAACTATTACTACTACTCCTACTACTATTAATAATAATAATAATAATAATAATAGTAATAAATTAGATTAAATATTCGCAATACTGGGAATGGGAAAGCTCCCATTGAGTCATAATTTGAACAACTTTTAGGTATCTTTGTTTTTATACATGTTCTCTCTCTCTCTCTCTCTCTCTCTCTCTCTCTCTCTCTCTCTCTCTCTCTCTCTCTCTCTCTCTCTCTCTCTCTCTCTCTCTCTCTCTCTCTACAATTAAAATTTGTAAGATAAAAATTTACAATAGTTATTCAAAAAAAATTGTTTTCTTATAAAATTATTTTTTATAGGAGAAACTAAAATAAAAAAATATATAAATAGAAATAAAAATATAATCAAAATAAGTAGTATTAAGTATACATATACAAGAAGGAAGGAAAATAAATAAATAAATAAATTAAAATGACAGATTAGTAAACGATAAGTGAATATCTATATACGAGATTTTGATTAAAACTTTTATCTAAAAAATTTAGTATTTGAATTTCAAACAATTGATGAATCATAGTTCGGAGATGAATCTCCGCTTTCTTTCTGAGTTTTTGTAATTTAATTAAAAATTGCTTGTAAACAATTTGGTATATTAACTCTTTTGTACAATCACAATATACTATGTCAAGTGAACAATAACCGAGATGCTTTTCTTAAGGGTTGTATATTACAGAAACGTTATTTTCACCATAGAGGATTTGACTATAGTCAAAGTGAAAAAGATATTTTTGGTGTTGTCATTAGGGTGAAGATGAGTGAGTAGAATGATATTTTTTATGGAGGTTAAGGGATCGCATATCCCTTAATTGGTTTGAACAGCCCTCAGATGAAAAATAAAATAAATTCTTGCTCTCTCTCTCTCTCTCTCTCTCTCTCTCTCTCTCTCTCTCTCTCTCTCTCTCTCTCTCTCTCTCTCTCTCTCTCTCTCTCTCTGTACGTATGTATGTATCTATCTAACTACCTATCTCCAACACTTGTCGTCTGTTGAGTGCACTTCAATCTTTCTAGTAAACAGTATTTAAATCCTAAATCACAATTCATCTTCAAAGTTTAATACAAATTCATATGGAATAATTTCTCCTAATTGTAATATACAAAGAAGACTAAGTAAGGAAAACGAGATTGCTAAGATTATTACAGACAATTTCTAAAAATATTTGCTAAAAATGATTTTAAATCCTTAAAAGAAGTGGAAAAAGACTGTAAAATTTATTGCTGTTCATAGAATATGGCAGTCGGATTTATGTTCTATTAGAAGTTAATATATTATATATATATATATATATATATATATATATATATATATATATATATATAATATATATATATATATATATATATATATATATATATATATATATATATATATATATATATATATATATATATATATTATATATATATAGGCTTAGGTGGAGATTGTTTCTGAGTTTCGATATTTTTTATATTGATTTTTTTTTTTGTCGATATTTCATAATAATCGATATTTTCCTGCCTATAATTAGCCCTAGGCTACTATGTCGTGCAAACGTTCTTGTGTACGTTAG
>SEYY01010224.1:385000-390000 GCA_009176605.1 Armadillidium nasatum
GACATTTTTTTTCACTTGTCCCAACGATTCGTTAGGACAATTTTGATTTAAGATACAAGAAGAGGGTGAACAAGTGCAAAGAAGGGATGATACATCGAGACTGTATAAGATTTTAGTAACTGCGCAGTTTGATAAGCTGAAGTACTGAAAAAGTACTGTGAAAGTTCTGACAAAGTACTGAAAAAGTACTGACAAAGTATTGAAAAAGTACTGAAAAGTACTGAAACAGTACTGACAAAGTACTGAAAAAGTATTGAAAATGTACTGAAAAATACTGGGAAAGTTCTGAAAAAGTACTGAAAAATACTGAAAAATTACTGAAAAAGTACTGAATGTTAAATGGGGACTTTTTATGTTTGCTGTGGTTAACTTTATTTTTTATTGTATCTTGTGTTAATATAGGCAATGTTAAGTTAAGATGATCTTCACGATTTTTGTGATTTTATACTTAAACTACTGTTAAGTAAGAATGATGTTCATCATTCATTTGATTCTTGGCTTATGACTGACTACTCTTAACGAGTAATGATGTTCAAAATCTATGTTATCTACTCATGACCAAATTTTAGATACATGTATTTCAATAAAATTATTTCAAAGATTCCCAGATTATTATTATTATTATTATTATTATTATTATTATTATTATTATTATTATTATTATTATTATTATTATAAATTTTTACCTCATCTTGCAAGCTCTTCCACAATTCATACCATTGGTACCACTTTAATATGGCGTCTACATTTTTACCTACACACAAATGCATGGCATACGGAGGGCTCTTCCCCCGTACCCCTCAACCCTTGAGTGGTGGGAAATAAAGCAGTATTAACCTCGATTAAATTTGTAAACAGCATTTCATAGTAGTCCAAGAATTTCTAGAGAGATATTTTCAAATCTGTAAAAATGAAACTTCAACATTGATATTACTTTACAAGACGATAAGATCTAGACAATATTATTATTAGTGTTGATTAAACTTCTTTTTTTTTAAGTAGCGACAAGTTTTACTTTTCAGAATTCATTGAAGTACGCTCTTAGGTTAATACCACACTTAACATTAAATTACTATTATTATTATTATTATTATTATTATTATTAAATAGTATATATATACAGAAATAAACACATGCGGGCGCATACTCACACACATATACACACTGAGGCATTAAGAAATTATCTTAAGGTTTACTAAATGAAAAGCATTAACCTTTTTATCTGTGTTTTCAGGTTCAGTGAAATCATCGCTATCATTTGCATCCCAGCAACCTTTTTTCTGTCGGTCCAAATCGCTTTTCTCTCAAGGGACATCAAAAATGCGTCCGTCGGAATAGCAGGTCAGTTCTGAATTTTTATCGTATCTTAATCGTATTTTTTTTTTATCGTATTTTAAGGTCATATATCCTATAGATCCTTAGGGTGTCCTTAATTTCTAATAAAATTTTTAGTATCAATTTTTAATTTAAGTTTAATTTTTAATACTGTAAATGTGATATTTTTTTATTTTATTTTTAATTTACAAGTTAAGAATATAATAAAATTAAATTTAAATTTTAGTTTCAGATTTGCAAGTATTTTTATATTTTTATTTATTTGCTTATAAAAAAAAATAAAAAAAATAATAATAATAAAATAATAATAATAATAATAATAATAATAATAATAATAATAATAATAATAATAATAATAATAATACCAAATAATACTATCATTAAAAGGTCATTCATTTAGAATTCTTGATACATACTCAAGAATGTCACAAAGACATGCTCGAGAGGTCATCGTAACCTCTGTGCAATCTCTCAAGGTCAAAGGTCATAAGGTCAAAGATCATAACATACTTTTCTCTTCAAGATTCGCAAGCAAAGGGAATCACAAAGCATTTTCCATACGGGTCATATACTTATGTATACTTAATATCTATAAAGCACTAATTATATCTACACACACACGCACGTACGCACACACACACACACACACACACACACACACACATACATATATATATATATATATATATATATATATATATATATATATATATATATATATATATATATATATATATATATATATATATATATATATATATATATATATATCAGAAATAAAAGATAATGCAGACGACAATACAGTTTACGATTATCCAATGAATGTTATCTCTGACGAAGATATCCTATCTTTAACTTCAGTTCCAAAGGAGTTTGAGCAGGTAATATATATATATATATATATATATATATATATATATATATATATATATATATATATATATATATATATATATATATATATATATATATATATATATATATTATCTTATTTTTAAATATTTTCTGGGAAGGGAGAGGATGAGAGGACAGTAGCACATTTAACCTAACCAAACCTATTCCTAACTTCGTGCAATATATATATATATATATATATATATATATATATATATATATATATATATATATTATATATATATATATATATATATATATATATATATATATATATATATATATATATATATATATATATATATATATATATATATATATATATATATATATAATATATATATATATATATATATATATATATATATATATATATATATATATATATATATATATATATATATATATATATATATATATATATATATATATATATATATATATATATATATATATATATATATATATATATATATATATATATATATATATATATATATATATATATATATATATATGTGTGTGTGTGTGTGTGTATGTGTGTATGAGTGTGCAAACGTATTAATAATAAATCTGGTCTTTGATTAACAGATACAAGTGGCCCCTCCACTAAACAATACAGGAAGAGGTCAAGAAAGTATAATGATCCTAACTTCTATCCCCAGGACTGGTCAGTCTAATCTACGAGAAATTATAAAAATCATAAAAGGATCGAATGGTTTCCTGACCATTTCACCTCCAAGGAGATCTGAACTTACCATTGAGATTCCTTCAGTAGAAAAACAGGTACTTGAGTTTGTTATATTTTGGTATGATGTCAATTTGCGTGATTTTTATTTATATATATCTTTTTTTTTTTAATTTTTGTTTTATATATTTTTTATTAATTTTGTATCTAATCTAACTAAATTTACTTAACTTAACCTGCCAAAATTATCAAATTCTAATTTTAGCATTAAAAATGCTAAAATATTAAATATAACATTTTTTTTAAATATATATATTTTTAAAATTTATAATTTTGACAAAAAATGCTGATTACAATAAATTAAAATTAACATAATTTAAGTAGTAGTATAACAGATGAACAATAGACTGATGCTAAATTTTTTAGCTACTTTTTGGCTTCCAAACTCTGCCTTAATGCAAAATCAGATACATTATATGTGCTTGTACGCGCGCACTCGTCGTGTGTGTGTGTGTATTTATATACAATGACACCTTTGCCTAATTTGTATTTATTTTCAGAGAAGTGTCGCTATGAGAGTATCTTCTCTAAACTTTTCAGCTGCTATAATCGATCATTTCGCTTTTATCGATTTTAATAAGTAGGTATAAATATATATATATATATATATATATATATATATATATATATATATATATATATATATATATATATATATATATATATATATATATAGTTTTCCTAAAATAAATAAATGAATAATAATAATAATAAAAAGATAAGTAAAAACAAATAAATAAAAAAATAATAATAAATAAAATTTTATGTAGATTTAACATTAAATAAATATTTCTGTTTTTAGAAATATTTTCTATAAGGAACTGAACCTTTCACCTTCGATGCACAAGTTTAATTTGCCACTATGAAATTTTTTCATATAAATACAGCATTTTGAAATGTTGGAAGTAGTAGGGGACCACACTGACCTGGGTACAAGTCCCAGGTCAACACCCACTTTTCACTGTGGTCGAGGGACTGGCAAAGGCAATCTAGTTAACATGGTTTTCTTCACTACTGCTGGGGTCTAATGTAACTTTTTTTTTTTTTTTAAATTTCTATTCTTAGATTTGGAATTGAGCAGCCAATACAGGTGTCCATGGTGAGAGATCCTGTAGAAAGAGCAATATCCATGTATTATTATGTTCGAGCTCCTTTTGCTGTAGTGGAAGAAAACAACAGATTTCCCGCCAAAAGTTTGCCAGATCGAAAATTCTTAAGAAAAGTAAGTGAGATTAAAGGAATTAAAAATATGTGTTGGTGGTGGGGGAGGGGGGAATAAATAGGAATAAAGAATTATTCGAAATCTTCAGAATTTTAAGATTCATTTGTGTGTTTGTGAGTGGTGGTGGGAGGGGGGGGGGAAATGCGCCTGTGTGTTTGATTTTGGGTTTTTGATATTAATTGAAATTAATTTATTTTTAGTATCTTCAAGAAACTTAAAGAAAATTTTGATGATGACGTCATTTTCCCTCGAAAATTAGGAAGTTTTCGCGCTTAAAAGTGTCCAATAGAATGCTGTTTTTCTCCTAAATTTTTAGGAAACTAAATATTAGTAAAAAGTGGAAGAATAAAAAAAAAGTCTTACGTAATTTTAGGTTCAAATGTAAAAAATAAAAATGGCGTCAAATACAGATTTAACAATACTGTTGTAAATGTTTTTCGAAATTATTAATTATTTAAAAGAATAAAACTATTAAAATAAACTTAAATACTTTAATAATTTGACAAAGCTTATAAATAAATGTTAATTTATTTTCATTATAGATCGTCACAACTGTCACATAGTACGAACTTTTTTTCCATACTTTTAATGATAGTACACTGCAAAAATTGTCCTAACGAATCGTTGGGACAAGTGGCAAAATGTCGCCAAAAAAATTTTCAGTTATTTTCTTATTAGAAAATAAATTGGTGAAGCGACTTTCTTATGCTTAACATGTCTTTTCTCTATTGAAAATTTTACTGCGACATTTTTACTACTTGTCCCAACGATTCGTTAGGACAATTTTTGTAATGTATATAA
>SEYY01010224.1:395000-412500 GCA_009176605.1 Armadillidium nasatum
AAAAAAAAATCTTAGAAAAAAATTTTGCTACGAAAATTTAATCGATCGGACGGGACGCAACATACATAAATTGGTACTTATAACTTTCATCGTCTAGATGTTTCTCCTTTTTGAGTTTGTCAGAAAAAAAGGCATGATTGTCCTGTTTCATAAAAATCTTCTTTTGAATCGATACACGAATATTGATTTTTGGCTTCGATTTTAAATAGTTTTTTTTTTTTTTTTTTTTAATATTATTATTACTAGAGCAGATAAATGGTTTTATTTTATTGTAATTGTTAGTACCGAACTTAACCTAACCTAGTGGTGGGGAAATATTCGAAATTCGATTAATAGATCTAAAGGATTGCGACAAATAAATGGATACAACATGGCATACAAATTAGTCTTGAAAATGGTATGAAAAAGATATTCAAATAGGACAAACTTCTAAACGTTGAGGGCATGGACCAATAAATTTAAGCTTTAAAAAAAAAAAAATATATATATATATATATATATATATATATATATATATATATATATATATATATATATATATATATATATATTATATATATATATATATATATATATATATATATATATATATATATATATATATTATATATTATATTATAAAATA
Source organism: Armadillidium nasatum (assembly GCA_009176605.1). Lineage (NCBI taxonomy): Eukaryota > Metazoa > Arthropoda > Malacostraca > Isopoda > Armadillidiidae > Armadillidium > Armadillidium nasatum. Next base: position 395,626 of record SEYY01010224.1, read on the forward strand.
AAAAAAAAAAAAAAAAAAAAAAAAAAAAAAAAAAAAAAAAAAAAAAAAAACGATTTTTTTTTTTTTTTTTTAAATAAAAACAATAACAAATAATAAAAATAAAAAGCTTTTAAAATTGTGCGCGAAAATTTACCGCGAATATGTAAACATCGACTTCGGTCGCAAAGGAATCAAAGGTACGTACGACTCACACTCCGAACTGAAAAAACAGTGGGAAAAAAAAAAGAAAAAAGAAAAAAAAATAGTATTTTTTAAAAAAAAAAAAAACATTCCTTTAGTATTATCAGAACAAGAAAAATAAACGTCTATTGAGATTTAACATCAAAATCTTAACCCTAATAAAAAGAAAGAACGTAAAAAGGTGTCCGTTAATAATAATAATAATAAAAAAAAGTGATCCTATAACGGTCCTTTCAAGGTCTAGTATCTACCCACATAAATCTACTGTCAGTCAACCTCTAAAGGACCTCTAACAACTTTCATTTGAGTGACTGTACATTAATTTGCCCGTAACTATCTACAGTAGGCAACCAGCAAATCCCCCATGTTTTAAACTATACCTTTTGTCGTCAAAGTCATCATTAGGAAAATAAGGTAAAGGAGCTCTCCGGTAAGGTTTAAGTAGCGATTGATACGAGTTAATATTATTAACTTGCAAGTCATCATTAAAAAGCAAGTTACGTTTAGCGATAATGTCGTTAGTCTTCTGTTTTGGTAAGAAAGATGAGTAGCTGAAAATAGTTATTGATATATATATATATATATATATATATATATATATATATATATATATATATATATATATATATATATATATATATATATATATATATATATATATATATATATATATATATATATATATATATATATATATATATATATATATATATATATATATATATATATATATAGATTACTACTTGACATACAAAAAGAGATGTTAGTTAGGTACAAATATTTGCATGCTATACTCTGAATTTAATTTTTTTATTTATATTTAAATGCGTCAAACAATATCCTTATACTGTAAACCAATCGCAAAGAGAAGAAGTTACCTTGAGCCTTGTATATTATTATTTGAACCCGCCCAAATGTGTTGAGAAGGCTCGCGAGAATCGAGACCTCCAGCTCCAGAAGCGTCTGTCGAAGCGAAGGTAGAAGTATCTCTAAAAGCTCTATTTTGGTAAGAGAGATCAAATGTTGGTCGAACCACCAAGTTTACATTTTGATTTTCCAAATCAGGGTCATGGGCAAACCTACAAATTAAATAGTTTTGATCCTAAATAACTACTTCGTTTTATGAACATACAAAGAAATAAAATAAAGACAGATTGAATGAAAAAGCATTCATGAATACTTTCAAAAACTGACCAACCTAAGGTTCCCATACGTTCACATTTTTAACGACATTATGACCCACTTCTTAGTCTTAAAAAAAAAACCATAAAAATCTTCTTGGAGCTTAATGAAAGTAAAGAAACTATAAGGTCCTTAACATATTTAATGCCTATGCTACAGAGATTGGTTTTTATCACTTTTATTAGAATAATTAAAATGCTTGAATAAGTTTATAATCCAAAGAATTATATCATACATTTAATTATCAGATAAAAAAAATGGCAGTGAAGCTACATAAATGACATGTGGAAAGAATACATTTTTTTCGTGAAAACATAAAATAAAACTGAAACATGTAAATTATATTTCAAACGCCAATAAAACATTGTTATTCACATCTTGTTTTCCTACATTTGTTAGTCTTAAAATTCTCATTTAACGAAAATTTCATAAGTGAAAGAAAAATATTTAAAATAATAGCATTCTTAGTAATGATTTATAATACTAGTGCAATAAAAGTTAAATTCTTGTTAATGAATATAACAGGAATATAAGAATACTTTGGTGTTGGTATCAGTTCAACTTTGGTATTCAATTTCAAATTTCAAATCAATATGCACTGGGAATATATTAATACGATAGTACTAATGAAGATCGCTTCAAAATTGTCCGTGCACGGTATTCTTTATTACAAGAGATATATAAGGTAGAACCAATATAAAAGACATTATAAGCACCATGTATGAGTTTGAGTTTGATGTATATGGAAAGAAATGAAAATGCCCTTTTTTCTTTACTACTTTGATAAAATTTTTCTAGGAGGTTCCAGAAAACAGGGCAAAAAAAATACAGTTTCTATCAAAGCGTTTACTAAAAGAACACATTTACCTGGTGTCGATATCGTTAAAATTTGGGGAATCTTGGGCTGTTGTTGTCTCATAAACAACAAAACTTGGATCTTCATCAATCGAATAATTTAAATTCGACTTCGAAATTGAATTAAAAGAGTCTGTGAGACCATTGGCTCTCAGAGTACCATTCGCTGTAGCCCCAAAGATGCCACCATTGTCTGTAGGTCCATTTCGAGTTGTTCCTTTTGTAGGTTGAACAAAGTTCGGTTCCTAAGTAAGGAGAAAAAAAGGAGATATAAAAACCAAAAGTTTTAGAAGATTCATAATTTTCATAATTAATTTTTATTATATATTCGTAACCAACGAAGTTACTTGGAGGAGTTCTCTACCTGCGTTAGTGACTTGTAGTGCTATTTAAGACAAACAAGTCGTAAATACAGAGGTTTAAATGAATAAAAAGAGTTGCCACAAAGTACCAACCCAAAAAGAGAAGAAAGAAACAATGCACTATTTACATGATAAAATTTAAGAGAAAAAGAACCAAAAATACTTTAAATACAACAAAAATTGAATAAACAATACAGAAATTAAAAAGAGGTGACCAGAATAAATATTTTAAGTACATAAAACTTCATCCGTATTGAATTATTTTCTCATTAATATTAAAATAAATTATTTAAATACCACATTAAAGTTCGCTTACAAAGAAAATTATGATATCAACAAAGTCTATCTAATACAAACCTCTATAATTCGACGACGATGGCCAATATCACTGAATCCTCCACTTGTGGTAGACAAAACGGAGCGGTTCGACCTGACGGAGGCTCGTATAGAATTTCTCCGAATAATTCGCTCCTTTCGACGACGCCTCGATTTACAAACCCAACAAGCTAAACAAGCTCCTACTAAAAGGATGCAGGCAATTGTAGCCACTACAGCACCAATTACCAAAGAGTCATAGACCCAAGCACTTGCGTCTACATTTTCATCAGAATCTGTTTCAATTGAATATAATATTAATAAAAGAATATTCTTTCATGTTAACAAAATAAAGATAGAAATAGACGAGCCTTACCCGATTCACATATGAAGGGAAGATTCAAATCACAGTTTACTGAGCGTACTTTGTAATCAACGAAAGCAGCACATCCACCAGTAAGAAAATCATAGTGACTAACCCAAACCATATCATAATCCCACTGGTATTCAGGCTGCTGTCTTTTCAACCACACCTTAAAGGGAAAAATCTATTCGTAACAAAATGCTTCAAGTTTTCTAACTTTTTTTTTAAACACCAAATATATTTACACATAATTTTAATACAATGAAGAGGAACTTTTTTAAGTCATGATAACCTATCATACCCTGAGTTCATGAAAACCTCTTTGGAGGAGAGGTAGTGATGCATTGTCTTTCTTGCAGAAATTTTTGGCTTCATTAAACGTGATCGGTGCTCCTACGTATAAATAGCAGGATTCACCAACAAGAGAATATCCTGCTTCACATCCTCTAAGCAAACTATAATTGCTCAATTTCCATCCACTGAAAAAGGTCAAACGAAAAAATGTTTTAAAATTAAGATTCTATTTTTATAAGGATTAAAAGTAATTAGAAGTAATCAATTGTTATACAGTTACAGGAAACCTACTAAAATACATACCTATAGTCAACTTTGAGTAAGGTTAAATCATCTAATTTGTCGTGAATTCTCCCACTAACGGCAACTGATGTATTGAAACCCCACCAGTTTCCTTGAGCATTTACAGGAGTCTTCCACACGTCAATTCTTCGGATGTGAAGATAAGATGTATTCATTTAAAATTAAAGAAAAGGAAAAAGGTAGAGATGGCGTTTAAGATTTATTTAAAGATAATCAAATTACAGAAAAGTTTAATATTCGTTAAAAAAAAAAGAATACGCGCAAATGAAGCATTCTTAGATCTAAATAATAATTTTATACAATGAAAGGGAAAGGGTTGAGAAAGTATTAAAGGGTTTTTAAAATAAATACCCGAAATCCAAAAAGGTGTTCTTTAAGTACAAGCAGAAAACTTGAAACAAAATTGCCAATGAAAAAGTATCTCAAAATTTCAGGTTTGCAGACTTTGAAAATAAATTTAAATAATAGTTCTTACTCATCTAAGAATCTGGTTCTGATATAGGTTATGACAAGGAATAGAACTACTTTTAAAATAATAATAATAAAAAAAAAATTCAATAATACTTATGGCAACGAAGTTATATTTGAGCAGACTAACCTGTGTGTCTCAAGAAATCGTTGGAACTCTCTGAAAGAAGTGAATTCTTTACATTCGGAAGAAGTATTGCATCTTCTGCAAATCCCAAAGCAAAGTACATGCAATTAACTACTAAGTGCGAAATACTTAGACTACCTTAAGTTACAAATATTAAAGACTGCTTCTCAATTGTTTTACGATTTCAATAACACCCAAAAAAGTATCATGAAAATGAGCATAAAAGATAAATCATAAAAAAAAGAAAAAGGGAACTAAATAAAAACCCTTTTGTGGGCCATTGGTGAATTAGACTAATTCAAATTTTAAACTACAACAAATAAAGTGACAACTTAAAGCTATCAAATTAAAAAAATATTTCATGTAAAAATGAATTTTAATAATATACATAAAAAAAGTTAGTGTAGCTATACAATTCAAGCCATATTCAATAACAGAAACAAAAGCTACATGCAAAGATATATTTTAGCGAAGAAAAAATATAAATAAAAATACTATGAAGTGCATATATAAGTGCTCTTACCTTCTTAGACCAGATCTGTTTTTTTTAATGTTTAACACCAAAGTGAAAGAGTGCGGGGGGGAGAGAAATATAAAAAAAAATTTGTAAGATTATACACAAAACAATCAACACCCAATTTATTACTACCCCAATTTTTTATTTTTATACGTTTAAATATTGATCATAAACAAAACTTGACAAACATTTAAAGAATAATTTTTATAAGACAACAATGGACAACCCATTTTACACACTAAATTTAATATTTCACAAAGACAACCAATTGACCTAAAGACTTTAATCAAGCCATAGCAACTACTTCTTATAGATTTAAAACACAATAATACTCACACAGACTCGTTAACAGCAATCATTTCATAAGCGTTATCCAAATTGTAGAAAACGTTGTCTACGTATTGCTGTCCAGCACTTCCTGCTACAACCGTTCCTGGGTAAGCAGGGTCGACGGCTTTATTCCTAAAAGAAAGTTTATTGTAAGAAAAGCTCATTGTAAAAAGAGAATTCTCATTCTTAAATTCTAAATATTTAGCTCATATATTTACCAAGTTAAATTTGTAAATTTTTGATAGTATCAAGACTTAAAATCATAAGAATCATAAAACTATCTGACAAATAGCTTAATTTCATACAATTTTATGGAAGAAAATTGTGAGAACTAGATGCTAACGTTTATAAAAAAAAATTTAAAGAGAAACGAAGGTGAGTGAAACCTTGGAAGTATTTAATAATGATACTTAGAATAAAAATCAAACTTAAAAATAAAGTATTTTATCTTAATAGACATTCCCAATTAATCCTTTTTTGCTTACTTTGCGAAACTGTTGTGAGAAGTGGTCTGATAGACAGGTAGCCGAACTTTCTCAAAACCATAAATATCCAAAATATGCCTACCAAGATTACTATGAACGTAGTTATAGCTGAAATCCGTGACAATCTAGAAAGAAAGAAAGAAGTCATAATTAACAAATCCAGCAGTTAACAAATATAAGAGAAATTATGTTAACATAATAGAGTAATTTATTTACATATTGCTAACGTATTAAACATTTTAAAAATTGGATATATTTTAAAGACAAAAGAAACCAAACTAAATAAAAAAATCAATTGCAAAAAAAATCTATAAATTCCAATATCAAAAAATAAAAACTATGAAAAGGAAGGTATCACAAACTCCATAACTACAAACCTGAGCTAAAGTGATAACATCGTGATAAGGAATATAAGCCCAACTGAAATCATTGAAAGCGATAAGGGCTTCCTGATAAGCCGACCTTTCTTTAGCTTCCATATACAGAGAAGGCCGATGTTGGGTATTCTCGAAGAGGTTGTTCGTTATATTTGCCAACAGTTTTGTTGCGGCTCCATTCGATCCAGCCATAATGTGTAAACCTCCAGTGTTATTCCTTACCAAATTATTCTGAATAGTGTTAGGCATAAAACCAAAATAAGTATATAAACAAGTCATTTTCTCAAATAAATTATTGTAAATTATCAATATGATAAATGAATATAAAAGAAACCATTAATTTAATTAGAGGATATCTATTTTAAAATAAATAAATAAAATTGTTTATATTTCTATTTATATGGAATAAATAAAATATGGTTTCCAATTTTAAATTTAGACTTTCGTCACCTTAAAATAAAACGTTCTCATGTTTTGAAGATCCATTTTTATTGAACCATCGGTAGTAGTTATATTTCCATACAAATGAAGTCCATTATCTTCAATGCGACTCCAAGTGACAGCCAACCAGGGATTAACTTCTCCAGCAGTAACGGCGAAAATAGCTCCATCTTGATTATTGTAAAATTGGTTGTATGTCATGTTATGCAATAAATCTCTGTCTGTTGAAACATTAAAGAAAAATAAATTTTACTCTTTCAAAACAGGAAATATAAATCCCTGCATAAAAATAAGCTGAATAAAACATTTTTTTTTTAAATTACTGAAGATTAATGACAAAACTTATGACAACTTATGACAAAATCAGTTTAAAAAAACAAAACAAAAATCCGAATCTAACTATATGAATATAAAGAAGGTAAGACAACTCACCAAGACCAATTGTGGAAATAGGAAGAGTCACAACCTCTGCCACAAAACCGTAATACCCTGAAGCACCTGTAGCATGTAACTGGACAGACAGCCTAGTTCCTTTAGTTTTAAAGAACCTTGTATCAAACACAGTAGATGCATCTAAAGTTGAAATGATGGGGGTAGTTTCGTTGTATATATCTCCATCATAGAGAATCAAACGATCAGGAAGCATTGGATCCGAGGTTAAATTAAAGAGATTGAACTGAAGAAGTCTGAAACCATAGTAAATGAGGCAAGGTCAATTTTCATGCTTTCTTTTTTCATTATTATCCATTTTAGCTATTATGACTTTTAAAATAATAAAAGTAAAATAAAATCCACTCACCGAAAACCAAACTTCTTGACATCGAAAGCGGATGAAAATATTTTGACACAGTCGATTGGTTTATTGTCATATTTGTAATACAAAAGCACTCTCTCTTGTATGATCAATTCTTTATTTGAATCGCAGATATCAACCATGCCGAACATGTTATAAGGAAGCCTGATTTCTTTAACAGGCGTAAAAGATGATTCTACGGTCTCTCGCGTCTCTCCAGTAAGACCAATTAGAGATACACCAACTCCAAGATTCTGCTCAAATCTGCACAAAAGTTACAAATGATAAGCCATATCAATTTAGATAAGAGAAACTTCAACAACCAGATTAAATAAATAAAAAAATATAACTTTTATATTTAACCAAGAGATTCAACCAATTTTAGACATTAAAATTTAAATAAATGAATTTAAAAATTTATTTAAAGTAAATTTAGTTAATTGATACCTGCTGTGAAGCATTTCAAAGCTGTCGTGAGCAGATACAAAAGTAACTCCATCATATGCGCAGTGAGTTACAGATACGTCAAGAAGTTTTGGAGTTTCGTAGAAGGAAAGAATAGCAGGACTTTTCTCATTGTGAAGGATACCTGCCCCCATGATATCAACCCATGCAAGAATCGATGGATTGGGTATTCGGTCGTGGGTGTGATAGTGAGTATGTGGAATGTCGGTATCATGAATTCTTTCATATAAACTGGTAAATTCAAAGTCTGGAATTGAAAATCTGGAAACAAATAAGACAAATTAAGGTAATGGTAAAATAGCATACGAATAATTTAATATTAAAAAGACGTTAAAACAATAAAACATAAGCATTTTCTTAACTAAATTCAATAAAATATTAGCACTCTCTTACCTAACACCTCCCCAATATTCGTAATTATTCCCAGGAAGGTTAATTTCCCCACAACTTATGTAAACAAAGTCCCCATTCCACTGGCATTCATAACGATGATCGTAAATCTGACCATTCATCCTTATTGGACAGTCTTCTAGCCTTTTTTCAGTTCCTGCAAGAGTAATTTTAAATAGATTTGATATAACAAATCCAATGAAAGTGCTATTTGATTTTGAAGAAACTAAAGAAAAAAAAATACCTTGACATTGAATTGGATCTGGCCATGACCTAATTCGAGTCAGGGCGTTTGGATACATTTCAATTCTTTTATCTCTGGCATAAAATATATTAACTCGGTTGTATCCCAACTGACTGCAAACGACTTGGGCGTTTCTTTCGGAAAATCGGTCGTCGCACATCGGGACCCATTGCTGGGTGGTTGAATTGTAAATGTCCAAAAAACCAGATCTAAAATGTAAGCAAGAATACAATATTCGTATTTAAGGATTTGAAACAATATTTTCCAAGCCTAATAATAATAATAATAATAATAATAATAATAATAATAATAATAATAATAATAATAGGAAATTTTAATAATTTACTTGATGCAAAAACTTATTAGTCATTTTGTATCAATAAAAAATTATTAAATGCAAACACAATTTACATTCCTTACCTCTTTCTCTCACAATCTCCTTCTACGCAAAGTCTGACGTCAATTTTTCTCTGCGGGAAAGTCTGTCGACCTACACGATAATGAGTCTGCTTTAAAAGGTCTACTGGGCGCATTGTGATTCTTCTGCCTCTCCTACCAATTGCTTCCAATTTCCCAAGAACAAGTATTCCGACAGATGGATAAAATTCAAGGGTAACTCCAGGTTCGATCCTAAGTATAACACCTGGCATAACTGTCAGATCACTCGTGACAATATAAGGTTCTTCTTGATACTTCAGTAGTAAATGCTTCGTCAGTCTTCCACCAAGAGTGCCATCTTTGATGTAAGTATCATCTACTCTCCCAATACCGCCGGCAGCAGGGGAATCAAAACGACTTTCGATTAAAAAGGGACGAAACGACGCGATTGCATAGTTGTTCCAATCATCGAAATCAAATATTCTCTCTTGTATAAACGAAACTTCTCTGGAGCCCCACCAATTAGCTTGTACATTTAGGTCAGTTTCCACCTGTCCTGTAAAAAGGCCTGCAAGAAGTTCGTAGTCCATTTCATTGTCTCCAAATAGGTTATACGTTATATTTAAACGTTGTAATCCCCGAACTGCAATGGCTGCACTAGCAGGAAGATAAGCATCAGGATTATTCTTTGACTGTGGAGGATGTCTATTTTTCTGAACTGTATTAAAATTAAAGTATGCAAGAACGTTACCCAAAATTTCACTCTGACTATCGGCTTTGAATTCGGCCATGTATAATCCTACGTTTTCTTCAATAATATTATCATATATGAACATCTCTTTTTCCATTCCTCTTACAGAGAGAACTCCTTTGCTGCAAACATTGCGTACAAATTTTGACAAACTTATGTTGACACGAGCGAAATGTCCATCGACGGTAAATTCAAAGTCAGCATTATCGACGACTTTTGACTTATTCATAAAGACGGTGTGAGTGAAGTTTTCATTATACTGCCAAACGTACGGAAGCGACAAAGAGATACCTCCTCCTCCATTTCCCTCCATTACTAAGTTATCAAATATCCAATGGAATAAATTATTGCTTTCTCGCATGTCCCTGTAATAATAATAATAATAATAATAATAATAATAATAATAATATATTAATAATAATAATAATAATAATAATAATAATAATAATAATAATAATAATAATAATGGATAAACAGATATATTTAGATATTTAAAAAGCAATAAAGTATACAGGTTTACCAGCTAAACTGATCAATTCCTCGTCCATTTTTAGCTATCTTGGAGTCATTAAACATAAAAGTAATTTCTCCAATTCTATCATTATCCATGGCTTCCCTGAAAGGTGAGAGGGTGAACACTGCTTGACGTTTGCTGTCGACGATGTTGGAACGAATAAAAGCTATAGTTTCATTTCCATTACGTAAAAGGTGGTCCTTGTCATCCGTGAGATACCTAAGAAGAAATAGAAGCACGGAATAATTGTCTTCATAATTGAAAGCTCAAATTCATAAATAAATACTGTTTTAAGACAAAAATTAACTTAAAATGAGGTAAATTTATACACTATTAATTTGCTAAAAATATGCTAAGAATTTACAAAGTGATTAACAATATTCTTTCTATAACAATCACTATTCTTTGATTTCACTACTACTCAATATAAACATGAGTACTTAAATTCACTTAACCCTCAAAGGAACACAGGTCCTGCCACGGTCTTCCTGTGTTAGCCTCTCACTCTATAGATAAGCAAATTTGTACAAAGCTATAATCAACTCTGTATTTAAGCTCAGAATGGCAATTACCTATTCTATTCGAACTGGCAGTTGATACTCTACAAAGATGATTTATTCACGGATATAAAATGTAAAACAAGGTAATAAAGAAACTATGTAATATGAAAACTTTTAAAGTACTCCCATTTTACACCTCCACAGATTAAATCAATTTTAAACTACAATTACAATATTTCAGATTACCATACAATGAATAACGGAACATACCTATCGTAATGAAGTGAAGATAAGCCTATTGTATTCCTCATGATAGACGAATCTTGAACGAAAAGCATAGGAACTTTTGATCGAAAATCTCTCAGGTCTCCGTCTTGGGCAATGTCACGTTCTGAAGAACAGTAATTTAGTTACCAAAGTTGCGTTTACATAAGAGCTATATTAAAAGGTTTTCATTATGAGAAATAAATGTATATATTTGACTTCGAATCCTAACCATAAACTTTACCACAAATTGATAATTGAAATTCCTTTGTTTAACAAGCAATGAAACGAAAGTAATAAACATATTTTATTTTCCTTTAATACTATTCTTAAATCCATTAACTAAAACTTACTTTCCACTGCTGTAAGTACAAATATAGCGTCTCCTAATGCAAAAGATCCTGAAGAATAATGAATTGTGATGGCGTAACTACTCGAAGTTGTTGGAAAGACGCTTAAGTCTTTCCGCAAATTCCAGCGTGAAACATCCTTCAAATAATATTTAGATTATTAGTTAGGCTGTCTCGTGAACTTTTAAGTTTACTCTTTAAACAACAAACGTCTGAATAATAATTATTATTATGCAAATAACATTTATTTTTTATAAAGATTCTTAACATACCTTGCTGTGTATGACCCTTTGATAATCGTATATTATTAGTTGCTCTGAGCTTTGTGGCGAGATTGGATTCAAGATTTGAATGCCGATAACATTCGAATGGGTTGTCTAGAAATAAAAATGTACAATGCTACTACTTGTTGGGGAAAAGTGAACTTAAAGCTTAAGTCATCTTTCAATTCTTTATATCATTTTACATTAATACAATTATGAAAAACTGTTTCCTAAATAAACCTGTAGAGGCATTTATAGACTAAGTACCAGCTGCAGGATACGAAACACTTAGTTACAAAATATTAAACATTGGTTCTATAAGAACTTACATTGACAGTAAATGTAATTTCTTTATCTGGCTTGTTTACATAATTTTGGGTAGCAAACACTTTGTGTAAATCTTTGATTAGAGTTATCACTTCGCCATCGCCTACTGCAGGTATTTTCACAAATTTCTGTGAGCGAAGATTAAGCCATCCAGCGAGTTCTCTCTGTTGCTCTCGACTGACAAAGGGATTGAAGTGAATCCCAGAACCTTTATTATCAGATATCTTCGAGCCTTTAAAATTAAAAGTTAATTTTTATATTAAATATTTAAATCAGAGACATACAGTAATAAGTATCTATAATACAAAAAAAAAACATTTTATTTTAAATTATAAAATTTTCTTATCTCTATAATACATAATCAGTAAATGTATACTTGTAATATTAGTTCCAAGCTGAGCGAATGATACTCCATGTCGTCTGTTGTTCCGGAATATGCAATTCCGAAGCAATCGCGATTCTGGATTTGAAATCGCGTACTGATTGCTTCTTATTATACCCAAACCGTCGAAAGAATTATCTTGAATTATTAGATCCTGAAGAACGTGCTGATTGAAGTCAACTTGTAGAGCTAAAAAAATGATAATTTAGTTTACAAAAAAGGTTAAAAACCTATGAAAAAAAAATTACACAAAAAACAAATAATCTGTACGATTGGTTAGAAAGAAAAAAACTACTTCATATATACTTACTTAAACTCAATAAAATTCAAACAAGATTTTAAATGATCCACAAAGTTTAAGATGTTTCTTATCTTTATTTTACTTTTTTTTTAAGTAAACAACAAAACAAAACACGTAATACTAACATGTTAAACAATGACACAAATAAACTCTGAAAATAATTACCTGGTTTGAACTGTCTTTTGCTATAGTCTAGCAATCCAGCTTTCTCCACAATAACGCCTTTCATATGACTCTCCTTCGCTGTCATTCCAAATCTTATCCCTGCCCAAGTTCTTGGGTAACACCGAATACCAACGTCGTTTTTGTGTGTACAAGAATTTTCTATATCTTTCTCAGAATCGTACTCACACTGAAGGAAGTCTGTGTCAAATTCATCGCACCTTACGTTGCTATTGATATATATATATATATATATATATATATATATATATATATATATATATATATATATATATATATATATATATATATATATATATATATATATATATATATATATATATATATATATATATATATATACGCGCATTTTACATTTTACGACTAATAAACATTCCGACAACATGAAGAGCAAACTACACCTAGGTCTTAAGAGAAACATACCTTCTCACGATCCTGCTGGCACTGCCTTCGCTGGGAATGTTTCCTGCTTCTAGAAACCAATCTTCAGGATTAAGAACATAACCCATTTGTTGGCAAGCAATTGCAGCGGCTTCCTCTTTAAACCCGTGATCACAAACAGTTCCCCAAACGCCATTTGTAAACACCTGAAAAAAAAAAAAATTTTCAGCAATGATTTTAACTATCAAAATTTCCCAAAAGGTATAGAGATATTGAAAGTATGATATGCAAGATAAGATTGATATAATTTTTACATTGTTTACAATTAGAAGCATCCTGTAACTACTTACCATCAGTCTTCCTTCCATGTCGTCTTTTCCACCAGCTAATTTAACAGGAATTTCCGGAGTCACAACTGTAGAATTACTTAAGTCCTCGGCTCCAACATCGTCTACTGAAGAGGATTTGTTTGATGACGTCATGTTCTCTGGAAGTTCATCGATATGGCCACCTTCAATTAAAGCTTTAATTTTTTCCTTTTCAGTAGTACCGGAAAGAGTGAATCGAACTCGGTCATCTCCAGCACCTTCTGTCCTCAAAGTTCCAGTAACCATCAAGCCAATTCCTTCAGAAAATTCGAGAGTGGTCCCAAATGGAATAGTTAAAATTCCCGTGTCCTGAACGTAAATATCTCTGACGACGTTGTAAAAATTCTTGGTAAGTACGATATTACCGTTTACTTCTCCACCAATCATTGTGTCATCTTTTGGACTAAAAAATTCAGGTTCACTGTATTGTGGTTGACTGACAACTGGGGTATCCATGTTGTTGTTACTCAAAAGAAAGGGATGAAATTCAATGACAGCAAGAGTATAGCGATCCCTCCTATCAAATACTCGATCAAATAATTCCACCTCATCTTTACTTCCTAACCAATTAAAAGTTGCGTTAATTGGAGTACTTTGATCAAGAGTAAGCGAACTTAATTCATAAAGAGATCGTGGATTTTCGATAAGATTTCTGTACAATTCTATATTAAAAGACCCAATACAGACAACACCGGATGGTTTACTGCGGGAAGCCATCGACTTGTACGCTTCGTTAATGAAATTATTTTTTATTGTATTTCGCGTTACGAATAAATACTGATCGAGGGCGCGAAGATTTAAAGTTAACAACATCACGTATATTCCCGAATTGTAGCTGAAAGTGTTTTCAAATATTTTTGCCTGAGTAGGCAATTTCTCAAGTTCGATTAGATCTTCATTATATATCTTCAGCGTTCCTCTTTTGTTTTCGTGAAATTCATTCCAAAAAATACTAAGATTCATTTTAACAGCGGGAGCAATCGATATGGCAAGACGATTGTTTCTTATAAAGCTATTATGCCCAATAAGGAGCGTCCGAATTTCGCCTGCATCTCTCCAACAAGAATCAACCTGTAACGCTGCTTTATTCCCTTCTAAAAACAAATTTGTGCTCACATTAACAATAGCTTCTCGACAAAAGTTTCCAACAAGTAGTCCAACATCCAAGTTGTTTGTAAAAGTCGTATAAGCCACTCCGGTTTCTTGGTGAGTTTTGGTATCATGCCCACTTTCATTGTACCAGAAAGCGACTCCCCTTCCAACATTGTTGGCCACAACACTCCAAGTAACATTTTGGACCCCACCCTCGTATGTTACATTAACTCCATCCCCAATATTGTTCGTAATTGTAGAGTACGTAACGTTGACATCTCCAGAGCCTCCTCGGACATTCAACCCAGAACCATAAATGTTATCAGTTAAATTTGATTTATGAATGAGAACGAGGCTTTGCATGTTGTCCACAGATACACCATGACCGACATTCCTCTCTGATACAGAATTATTCACACTAATATCAGGAATCTTATCTGAAATAAATAAATCATACGTTAAGGAACAGTAAAATATTACTGACTCATTTTCACCTCAATAATTTCATACTATAAAATTAAAAATAAAATGTTTAAGATTTTTTAATATATATATATATATATATATATATATATATATATATATATATATATATATATATATATATATATATATATATATATATATATATATATATATATATATATATATATATATATATATATATATATATATATATATATATATATATATATATACTCGTATAAAGCTTACATTCGTGAGCAAAAACTTGCATATAAGAAACAACTTGTTTTCCAGGCTGAGCCGTGAATGTGACATAAATACTATTCGTTCTTGAGACAACAGAAGGTACTACGGTATTATTCCTTATAGAGAACTTCGTGAGAAGAACTCCGTATTGATCACGATCTCTGACTTCAATAGAGGCTGAATCGTCTTTGTCAACTTGGGAGAAGACGAAGTTGATTGTAAAGACAAGGTGAGGATCCGATGTGAAAAATTTCTAAAATAATAAGCAAAAATTTAAAAAAAAAAAAAAAAACAATTTATACAAAGAAAATAAAAAAAAATAAGCCATTTTCAAGGAAATTAACATTGTTTAAAAAATAAACTTACTCTTCTGCATCTTTCTTCCTGGTAACTATGACGAATTTGTTTGGCCACCACAATCAAAGGGTATATCTGCCCCGGATTGGACGCTCCTGAACAAAACTCTAAAAACTGTTCAGAATTTCGCAGGTCTGGTTCTTTGTGATGAAGATTGTATTTGATACCATCACCAAAGTTATCGGACACTATCGTACCTTCGTCTACACTTACAGAACCAATTGAAGTATTCACGTATATACCAATTCCTAAATTTAAAAGCAAATATTAAAAGCAAAATTATTCATAAGGTAAAATAGTGTAAAAATAAAATTAAAAAAAAATAAAAATAAAAACACTTTTCTTTAAATATGATTTTTTTTATTTATTCAGCAATAAAAAATTTGTAATTTAAAACGCTAATTATATTGAACAATATTAATAAACTATTTTACATGATATGGAATTTAATTAATAATTCTCCCCTCCCACCCCTCTCCATCTTCCCTCACCTCCATTTTCGGTAATAACGCTCCTACTGATACTGACGAAGGTATCCGGAAGGGTGAAGTTTACGCCCGTGTAGGAGTTCTTTGTAACGGTAACGTAATTCATTCGTGGAGGAACCTTCCAACTCATCACCGCCGCCAGGAGGTCCCTTTGGGGTCCCATTCCGGCGTACTCTATTCTAACATATTTCAAAGTCGATCTAGACACCTGTTGTTCAAAATACAAACAAAATTTCATATATATATATATATATATATATATATATATATATATATATATATATATATATATATATATATATATATATATATATATATATATATATATATATATATATATATATATATATATATATATATATATATATATTATTAGACTTTTTTTTTCCTAACGGCATTTTACCGTAAGAACTTTGAAGCGTTATTGTCACGGATTTTTAACAAGAAAGAACCACCCAAAAAAAAAAAAAAAAAAAAAAATCGAGACAAAAGAAATAGACGATTGCTCTGCTTACCTTTTCGAAAAGAGGTCCGTTCTTTATTCTTTCGCTCGAATAGTCGGCGTTATTAAAGAAAATCCCTCTCCAGTGGTTGGTTCCTTTCCAAAGGGCGTGGTACTCGTCGCAAGCCAGACCCATGTCGGGATGCATATCTGCGGGGGAGCAAAAAAGTAAAAGTAAGAAAGAAATAAAAGAGGGAGATAGATAGATAGATAGATAGATAGATAGATAGATAGATAGATAGATAGATAGATAGATAGATAGATAGATAGA
>SEYY01010224.1:417500-420000 GCA_009176605.1 Armadillidium nasatum
AAATGTAAAATTCAGAAAGATGAAGATGATAAAAAACCTAAATGTCAGAAAGTTGAAGACGAAAAATTACCCGAAAAACAGAAAGATGATGAAATGCGTTAAATGAACATTTGCGCAAAATAAAAAATGGGGCAGAAACATAAAATATGGAGAAGGGGAAAAGATGACGAGGAAAGACTCACAGATGATGAAAAACTTCCTTGTGAGGAAAGAGTCGCTGGTATAGCGAAGAGAAAAATTACAACGGGAAGTCGTACAAAAACCCATAGCAGAAAATTTCTCGCAGAGGCCGATCAGAGAACGTAGTACGAAACAATTCCTGAGGGCGCTTCGGCCATGAGCCCTCCATCACAGGTCGATAAGTTACTGATTTATATTTACGTGTCTGCAGTTGTGATTTTCATATTAGTGGTGGTGACGTTGGCTATATACGCTGTAATAGAAGATCTTTATATGGACCAAGAATCTTCTGAAGATCAGTTCGAGAATTTCTTTAACGTAAATGAGGCAACTCCTGTAAAGGAACCGTGATCATTTCTCTTTATTTTTACTCTACAATAAAAATTATTAAAATTTTTGAATTCTTTTTATGTAATTCACACACACGCACGCACGCACGCGCACACGCACACGCACACATACACAAATAAAGTTGAAGCAGTATTAAAACAAAATTTTAGTCTTTGGGATAACTTTTCTATGTAAAGTGTTTGAGGTTTTGTGTAGTAATATAAAGTCGTAGGAAAATGGAGAAATAAAAGGGTATGAAGAATTCCCCTCTTTTATGAAGGATCTCTTTCCTGCTGTCCTTAAGTGTGTCACGTGGTATTCTGATCTGATACTAACATTAACAATAATAGAATGCAAATTTCCTTATACCAATAAAGAATAACAACAACCATAATTATTTTATTTTTTTAAATACAAAAGTTATGTTATAAAATTACTTTAATGAATCCTTAAAAAAAAAATTAGTAAAATATTTTTTTTTTATTGCATGTCACTTAAAAATAAAGATGACATTAGCAAAATATTTTAAAATTAGAAACATCCCAAACTAAATATTTTATTGAAAGAACTTAATTAACAATAATATTGATATAATTATCATTTAAATTAGAAACATTACAAAAAATATTGATACAAGTAAACACAACAGAGTATACACTAATAATAATAAATAATTTCTAAAAAAGAAAAAAAAAATTTTACATTTGAAAATTTTTCGAAATTTTTAAACTAAAAACTATCTGTTTACCTTTGTATTTCATGAAAGGAAAAGATAATGAACAAGAACTACAAATTTATAGGATAAGAACTACAACTATTGCCTAAATGATTTTACCACTGAGCCATTCCGTAAGTCAAACGATTAGACATCTATTTATACCTCAAAAATGATGTACCAAAAGTCTTCTGTCTGATACATATCACCAGAGTGCCTCTTGAGAGGCACATGTGCTGTAGAATGCCTTTCCCTCTACAGTAATAAATGAATAAATAATAATCTTATCAAAATGACACCTCAAAAAAAAAAAAAAAAAAGTAATAAGATTTTAATACACAACTTCTAAGCACAATTATTAATTTTTAACAAAGTTTAAAATGAGAATTCATTGTATATATTTTGTTTCGAGATTGGTTACGATACAAGTATTTATTCTTAATCCTTATATAAATCAGATACAGAGACACTGTGCCATTAGAGTGCCTTCAGAGCAAGGTCTATTCAAGGGCATCTTAAGTTCTTAACCCATTAGGCACAAGTTGGAAATTAATGAACTTAAAAACTCGAGATAAAATATGAAAGGCAAAAACCGACCCTAAATATATGCATACATTCATTTTCTTTGGGACATACATAACCTATACATACATAAATACGTACATACATGCATACATATACATAAATTATATATAAATTATACTTAAAACTCGAGATAAAATATGAAAGGCAAAAACCGACCCTAAATATATGCATACATTCATTTTCTTTGGGATATACATAACCTATACATACATACATGCATACATATACATACACATAAAATACATACTGCACCTACTTTTTTGAATTCGTACAAATAGATCTCCATTTATCTTTATAAAAAATTTGCAGACGCCCTCTTGTGGGGGCTGGTCCATCAACCAGCCTTAAATTAGGATTGGAGATTTCATCTGTGGGTGGGATGCTGCTCGTGAGAACAATTTCTTCATCTGGAGTCCCCTGCGAAGGAAAAAAAATTAAGTTATAAAATTGTAAAAAAAAAAAATAAATAAATAAATAAATAAATAAATAAAAAATAAAATTAAAAAAATATAAAAAATAAATAAAATAAAAAATATTGAGAAAAGAGCTATTCAGTCAGAACACCTTTTTTTATATTTAATATTAAAAATTTTAATTATATATATATATATATATATATATATATATATATATATATATATATATATATATATATATATATATATAATATATATATATATATATATATAT
>SEYY01010224.1:425000-430000 GCA_009176605.1 Armadillidium nasatum
GTAACTACCAAGACTACATAAAAACTATTAAATTAAAACAATTTTTTCCTAATCGGCAAATATAATTTTAATGATTTGCCATTTCAAATAATATACAATTATATAAGCATATATTTTGAATGGAAAGGTAAGGCAAGCTATATTATTTTTATTTAATAGGTAGCGTCAAAAATTTGTTTTACAAAAAGTAAAAATAAAAAAAATATAATAATAATAAAAAGAAAGCAGTAAAGATGTTTGTCACATAGCTCATATTGCAAATAAGATTCCATTAAAAAATTTATATAAAAAAAAAAAAATTAAATTAATTAATAAAAACGTATAACAGAAAACAAAATATAACAGAGTATAGAAATAAAGGTGGAGAAAAGTTTTTTTTTTTTTTTGGAGGGGGGGGAGTTTATTTTTCACTTGATTTTGATAACTAAGCAGCAAAAGAAATAAATAATCATTAAATCAATGTAAGACATTGTTCTAATTATTTATTTATTTTTTTTTTTTTAATGGCAACAAAACAAAATCGTAACAAATGAAATCATCCCGAATTAATTTTTCCTTCTCTTAATTATTTATGCATCGAAACTCCTTTGTCAGATTTCGA
The DNA here is from genome assembly GCA_009176605.1 of Armadillidium nasatum. NCBI lineage: Eukaryota > Metazoa > Arthropoda > Malacostraca > Isopoda > Armadillidiidae > Armadillidium > Armadillidium nasatum. The sequence goes on from SEYY01010224.1 coordinate 425,602, forward strand.
AAATCTTTTTAAAAAAAAAAAAAAAAAAAAAAAAAAAAAAAAAAAAAAAAAAAAAAAAAAAAATTAATTGAAAAATTGAATGGTGTCATATAAAAAAGTTGAACATGAAAATAGCGTTTTTTCTGCTCGACCTTTTTTTCATATTTTGTTAAATTTTAAAAATAATTTTTTTATTTTTGTCTTTTTGTCAAAAGTCACAAATGCTATCTCAAAAAAATAAAAATAAAAAATAAAAATTTTTTTTTAAAGCAGATTTCGAAATAATTGAGCGAGTTCATTTTATTTACGTCTTTTTCCTATGAAAATTAGATGAAAATTTTAAAAAAATCTCCCATATATATATATATATATATATATATATATATATATATATATATTATAATATATATATATATATATATATATATATATATATATATATATATATATATATATATATATATATATATATATATATATATATATATATTAAAGTCTGATAATCACTCACAGACTAATATATATATATATATATATATATATATATATATATATATATATATATATATATATATATATATATATATATATTATATATATATATATATATTTAAAGTCTGCTATATTAGGATTCGAACATTAGCCCTAATGCTGTACCACGACAGTACAAAAGGAAATTACATTGAGAAAGCGCATGAACAATTTGCCACACGGACTAACTCAAAGGATTCCCTAGACTGCACTTGGGCACAAGGTAGCGGGTCAGTTACATTCCCCGTTCACTCACAGACTATTATATAAACACACACAAAAAAAAATTTTTTTGTTAGTACGTGGAACAGTAGTAACACTCTGTCTTGCCAGCTTAAGGTTCAGGGTTCAAATCCTCATATAGAAGACTCTAAAAATATACATACATTAGTCTGTGAGTGAAAGGGGACTGTAACTGACCTGCTACCCTGTGCCCGTGTGTAGTCGGGGGAGATTCTTTGAGTTAGTCTGCGTGGCAACTTGTTTACATGAGCTTTCTCACTACGATATCATTTTACATTGTCTTGGAACAGACTCTGTCTTACCAACTTAAGGATCAGGGTTTGAATCCCTATATAGCAGACTTCAAAAGTGCATAAATTGGGGGGAACAAGTTCACTTAAATATACATATTCGGGAAATGCACGATAGAGATGATACATAGGACAAAAACATGCCACACTCACGGGAACAAAAATAGGAAAACAAAACAATGTTATAATATTATTTATTAACATACGAGACAGGTGCTGGTGGTACACATCACAGTCCTACTCATAGGTGTTCAAAATAATCCTCTTTTGCAAGCAATGCAAGCTTCTTTGTAAGGAAGGTATAAAGCAGTCTGTGAAAGACAAAAGGAATGTGAACGAATGTCCTCGCACCGATCGAAGATACGTTGCCGGAGAACATTAATTAACATCCAGAACAGGGTCTCTGTGCACAGAACTTTCAGGTGTTCCCACAAATAATAATTCAAGGGTTCGAGGTCGGGGGACCGTGGCGGCTATGCCACGTATTCCCTGCGTCTAATTCAGAGATTGTGGTACGTAACTTCGAGATACTGGCGAACTGATCTCAAAAAGTCAGCTAAAGGTCCATCATTTATGTATAACATGTTGCGACGAACTACCATGGGAAGAGGGACGTCCTCTAGGAGTACCGGCAACCGACCCCTTAAGATCAGTAGGCCGGAGTGGCCTTTAGGTGCTCCGGTAAGATATATGGACCGATTAAGTTGACCCCAAATTATACAAGCTCACACATTAACTCAAAATTGGTGATGGTACCTGTAAAGGTGAATGCCATGTGGATTGCTGTATGCACAAATGAGGGTGTTGTGAGATACGTCACGCCGTTCCTGTCAAATGATTTGTGAAGAGAATCAACGACGCTATGTCGTTTAGACTTTGATGATGCTGGAACCACAGACAAAATTGCATTCGGGGGACATGGTTACCGAGAATGAGACAGTGAACGCGTTGGTAATGATAAGGATTCATATTTTCATAACAAAGGACGTTCAAGATGGTCCTCTGAGACATGTCATGGCCCAGGCCAAGGGTTCGGGAACTGACTCTACGCTCCCTTGCAACGTCCCGAAGAATAACGTACCATCTCGCAGGTGGTCATACAGCCCGGGGAGGTCCCATGTTAGGATTCGGTGCTTGCAATTGTCCAGTTTCCAAGAAAGACACTGGCAAGGATCGTGTGATGGGGTTGTCGCCAATTGGGATACGTTTGCCGATAAAATGTTGCTACAGCACGACTTTTTATTTATATATATATATATATATATATATATATATATATATATATATATATATATATATATATATATATATATATATATATATATATATATATATATATATACGAGTATATTTTATTTTATTTTTTTTTTACAGTAATTTACCAAAAAGAAAACTCAAACATTCTTAATTAAAAATCTCTGCTTTGCGAGTTTTCGATTTTTACTCAAATGCCAAGTCAGCTGGTTTAAAAAAACGTTGTGACGTCAGATGACTAAGGACGATCCAAATCCAGAATATTCTGCTACATTTAATAGTCATTTTGGCTCTTTCGTGTTAATAGCGCGAAATAATTGGTCATCCTCATTAAAACTCATTAAAAGGGTAAATGACTAATTTTTTTTTCTTTTTTTAAATAAGAAGTTCACATAGTTTAGCAAACAATTTTTCATATACTTATTACTTGAACTATTTTGTTTTTTAATTGCAATCAATATATATTTATAATGAACATTATTTCATTTACGTCTGAACTGTTCAAACTTTGTTCAAAATTTATGGTATCTATTTTAATAATAAGAAGCAACATTTTGGACATTCGGTATGTCCCGCTAATTAATCGGCTTCGGTAATTTGCCGAATTGATCGGCATACCGAAGCCGAAGTTTCGGTGCATCACTAATATATATATATATATATATATATATATATATATATATATATATATATATATATATATATATATATATATATATATATATATATATATATATATATATATATATATATATATATATATATATATATATATATATATATATATATATATATATATATATATATATATATATATAATCTTATTATCTTCGCACTCTATGAGTGATTTGAATTTTTTAAGCCTAACTTTCTTTTGATAAAAATCGACATATTTCCACGTTCTTAAAATATTTAAGCCTATTAAATTCTCTCTCTCTCTCTCTCTCTCTCTCTTCTCTCTATATATATATATATATATATATATATATATATATATATATATATATATATATATATATATATATATATATATATATATATATATATATATATATATATATATATATATATATATATTATATATATATATTATATATTAGCCTTTTTCTTTGAATCCTTCCCCACACTGCCCCGTTATACAATTTTCTACAATTAATAAATTTAAAATCACGTACCAGAATTGCAAATACCTCGACAAAACCATCACTAATAATAATAATAATAATAATAATAATAATAATAATAATAATAATAATAATAATAATAATAATAATAATAATAATATTATTATTATTATTATTATTATTATTATTATTATTATTATTATTATTATATAAATAGAGCACGACTAAATTGATGAGTATTACTAATTTATTTTTCACAATAACGACGACAAAAATAATTAATTTGAGGTTGTTGCAAACTCTTTTGATATAAAAACAATAATGACTATGCAATTTTCTTTTAAACATTTAAGTAGTTTTTTATATATATAATACGGTGTGTACAATATGTGTGTGTGAGAAGAGAGAGAGAGAGAGAGAGAGAGAGAGAGAGAGAGAGAGAGAGAGAGAGAGAGAGAGAGAGAGAGAGAGAGAGAGAGAGAGAGAGAGAGAGAGAGAGAGAGAGAGAGAGAGAGAGAGAGAGAGAGTTTTTTTTTTTTTTTTTTTTTTTAAAAAATTATTTATTATTATTATTATTATTATTATTATTATTAATTATTATTAGTAGTAGTAGTAGTAGTAGTAGTAGTAGTAGTAGTTTAAGTAAACAAATATATTTTCTCTTTATCGTGGAACCAAACTCGATGAAGGGAGTTAGGACGAGTTCTAATCATGTTATCTGCCTCCTTTTTTTAAGTACATTCTATTATATACAAGTCCCCCAGGGGTAAGCAGGGGTGGAGTTGGGGTTGCCTGAAATCAGTCTATGGGAAATAAAAAATAGGGTGTGTGAGTACACATACATACGTGACGTCTTGCATGTGAAAATGTATACGGTGCTCTGGAAAAGTAAATGTTCATATTTTACGCCATGATTCATAACACTTCCAGGCAAACAATGCAACCTGGGATTATTCTTCCTGAGAGAGAGAGAGAGAG
>SEYY01010224.1:435000-437500 GCA_009176605.1 Armadillidium nasatum
GAAGAGATATTGCTGATGAATAAGGCATTCTGTAAGGTGTGAGCGTGAAGCAGGGTTAACATATCGAAACAAAAATTACTGTTCAGTCAAATTAACATAATCAGTAAACAATCTAATTTATAACTTAAATATTAAATACTCAAGTGACGAAACACGCAGCTAGGGACAAGGACAGACCTAACTAGACTCTGGGGTAATACATTTTCACCTACAGATCAAATAATCATTAAAAAAAGTTTTGAAATAAATCTGAAATGCGAGTATTATCAAAGTTTACCTATTTTGTTTTTAAAAGAAATTAGTAACAATATTTAAAAAAGAAGATTTACATTTTTACGATTAATTAATAAGCCTAATAGTTTTATTATTATTTTTATTATTATTATTATTATTATTATTATTATTATTATTATTATTATTATTATTATTACTGAAACTTAAACATTTAGTTCGAAGGATAAAGGATATTACACACATACAATTTATTTATCATTATTATTATTATTATTATTATTATTATTATTATTATTATTATTATTATTATTATTATTATTTAAATGGGGAAAAAAAACGTTATAAAGAAATTTTTACAATGTTACAGTTTGTGAAGAAACAAACAAACAAAAATTCCTGCTTTCCTATCAACCTTATAGGATTCCTACTATAACCTTATGGGAGACAGGAAATAAGGAAATCACCATATCATCTTTTAAGTCTCACACATACGCATTTAAATTAAAATTTATACAAATTTTCACACCTATTAATAAAATTAACTCCAAACAATTAACTGTATAATAATCCAAATCCAATACAACAACAATACAGTTACAATTACAAGAGACTATATATTTTTTAAAAATAATAATAATAATAATAATAATAATAATAATAATAAATTGTTTACTATTAACTAACAGTGATATTTTTAGTATATTTGTAATTAATATTATAACCATACGGTATGATGCAAAATTAACTATTAGAATTTTAAATAGTAATATAAAAATTAAAATACAATAATAATAATAATAATAATAATAATAATAATAATAATAATATTTTAGAAGTTTTCACATCATGGGTTTATTACAATGCCGTAAAAGAGCGTGATAATACACGTTGACGGCATCAACAATTACTTCAGATGTTAGTGTCATTTTCAATAATAATAATAATTAGGGATGGAGCGATACCAAAATTTTTACCGATACCGATACCTAAAAATTCCCCGAAACCGATACCCGATACCTAAAAATATGCCGATACTTGCCGATACCGATACCGATACTTAAAAATATGCCGATACTTGCCGATACCGATATAGATACTTCACTCCATCCCTAAATTAATAATAATGATTCATTAAATCAATGCACAATATATAATAAAAGCTCTAATGACAGAGCGAAATAATAATAATAATAATAATAATAATAATAATAATAATAATAATAATAATAATAATAATAATAATAATAATAATAATAATAATAATAATAATTCCCTTAGGAAAAGTTGCATAATTATATTAACAGAAAAATATATATATATAAAAAAACATGCCATTGACCTTTTACACAGATGACAAATTAATGCAAATATATTTTTAAAAGAATTTTAGATACAAAAATATCAACAAAAAAAATAGATAGGAATATTTGGATTTGTATAAAGAAGCGAAATCGTAGTAAAAAGTACGGAAACTATAGGTACCAAAGTTCAATAGAAAGGTTTCAGATGTCAATAAAGTACCAAATTATTCTCAACGTGATGTAAAAAAAAAAATATAAAATAAAAAATAAAATAAAAAAAAATAAAAATAAAGACAATATAATAGAAAAAAAGCCATTATATCCTCCGTAACATTACATCTATTCTTAACATTTGACGACTGTCATCTTTGCTATGGCAGTAAAAAAAATTGTCTGTATAAAATCTAATAACGTATTTCCACTTAAATTCCAATAACGATGTCCACAAATTCCAATAACGGATGTCCGCCTAAATTCCAATAACGTATGTTCACATAAATTCCTTTAACGAATATCCACCTAAACTATGCTAGTGAATGTCCACTCACATTCCAATAATAATGGATGACAACTAAATTCCAATAAAGGATATCTACCTGAATTTCCACTCAAATTCCAATAACGTATTTCCACCTAAATTCCTCCAACGAATGTTCACTTAAACTATGCTAGTGAATTCCACTCACATTCCAATAATAATGGATACCAACAAAATTCCCATAACGTCAGTCCACCTAAATTCCAATAACGAATGTCTACCTGAATTTCCACTCAAATTCCAATAACGAATGTCCATCAAAATTCTAATAACGGACAGAACAGAGTAAGACTTTGAGAATGAATATAACGCAAACTTTCGGACATAAAAAAAAGCCTTGCAAACCCAATCAAAGCAAACTTTTCGTTAAGATCTAATTAACAAGACATTTTATGATAATAAATCAGTAATCATTCAAGAAGGAACA
>SEYY01010225.1:0-10000 GCA_009176605.1 Armadillidium nasatum
AATATCGCTATTACAATGATACTGCTCTTCTGAATTCTCTCGTCACATACCTCCTCCACCGAGAAGGACTCGTGCGACTCGACTTTCTACACAGTCTCGTCCTTTCTCTGTCCAACTCTCTGACCCCAGACTTAACCGCTATGCTCTGTCCTATGAACCGACCGGGCCCCGCCCCGGCCCCGGCCAATCCCGGCCATTTTTACTGACCCCGGCCCCGGCCCCGGCTAAAAATCAGGGAAAACCGGGGTTGCCGGCCGGGGTTAAAATGGCAAATTATACAAAAACATTTTATTTTTTTTTAATTTTCAGCCGATTCTGCTGAAACTTTCAGTGTATATAGATTTTTTACCGGTAAGAAAAGTCCATTTCTAGCGTTGTTTCGAGTCTATTACGGTTAAAAGTTTTTTGTTTTTTTTGTGGAAATTTTACCCTTTTTCAATAGAATGGCGGTGCCAAACCACTTTTTAGAATGAGCTGAAAGTTGGACTATTTATTCAAAATTATATAGGCTACAAAAGCCTCTAATAGACTTTTGTTCCCAAAGTTATAGAAAAAAATGTTATAAGACAAAAACTGACCAACTATAGAAAAAAAAAAAATTCTGAACTAAAAAAATCCACCTTTTCAGACAAAATCTTTTTTTTAAAAATACAACTATAACATTTCCTATTTTTGGTGTGTATAGAGGAGGGGTGGGGCTAAAAATTCCTCTATGTACTTTATTCGATGACATTCGTTGGTTTTGAGATATAGCCTTCAAAAAGGTCCATTTTTGGCCAAATTTCAAAAATTCCCAAAGTTTGAGAGGCTATATCTCGCTTCAAACAAATAGCATTTAAAAATGCACTAAATAAAAATTGTTGCCCTGTTCCTCTTCTAAACAATATTCACAAATAAAAAAAAATAGTAGATAGCGTTTTTTTTTAAAATAATTTTTTCCTCCAGAAGGGTTTTTTTTTGCAAATTTTTTTTCAAGTGCTTAAACTTTTTTCTAGACGTGATATCAAAATCTATTCCCACCAATGCAAGAAATTGGGGCAAAGGTATTCAGTTAAATTTTCAGCTCATGTGGACCAGTGGTTTGACCCAGTTATTCATTTTTTTCAACTTTGGGTCCAAATAAGTTTCAAACCGTTATAGACTCAAAAAAAATGCTCGAAATCAACTCAGAACTTCGTGAAAAAATTCACATATTTTGAAAATTTCAGCTCAATCAGTCAAATAATTAAAAAAAATTTCAAACAAAATATAGGAAAATTAAGATTTTTTTTCTTTTCTGTTTCTTTTGACCGCTCCTTTTCTGCTGTGAATATTCATCTTTGTGTTTTGATTTTGGATTCTCCATAAAGATTTGGTTGAAATTTTTTTACTTGTAGCACCCGGAGGTTCTCTTCTAATTTTCTGACTGCAGATGTTAAATTTAGCTATTTCGAGCCTAACCTGAAACATTGTAAAGTACTCAAATACTGCAGAAGCTGATCTTTTAGCCATATTGACTGAAAGTTAAGCAAATAATAATTTTAAATAATGCAGCTAAATGATACAGTTTGATACATAGCAATAAAATAACAATGATATGTATAAATACAGGTTAAATTGATAATTTATATCTTACATTTTTTTCAAACTTTACCTTAGGGTCTTACCTAGGTAAACGTGTTAAATCACTATTATGAATTAGAATAATTTTTTTTTTAATTTTTGTACTTTTTTTAAACTTTATATATACAAAACTGTAATTTTCTGATTTTTTTTAAGAGAAAATGCATATAATCATTAATTTAAGTGAATGTTGCCTATTCTACTCCTTCCTTACAATTAAATAAACCTTATATCTAATTTTCTTAACCTAAAATTTCAGTGCTTTTGACCTCTTTACAAATTTTAGGAAACCCCGGCCATAACCCCGGCCCCGGCCAAATTTGGGTGACCCCGGCCAAATTCCAGCCCCGGTCGGTCCCTACAGTGAGTCTGTCCTACATGTACTCTACTGGTAAAGTCTTGAACACACTCCCTTCTTCTATTTTTTCAACTTCCTATGACTTACACAAGTTCAAACGTCGTGTATCAGGTCACGTCGGCCTTTAATTTGACCAGGCTTCCGTCTTTCCCCCTAACTCTGGTGGAATTTTAGTAGGCCTCTGGCCTTTGCCCACCGAGGTGAAATAATATATATATATATATATATATATAATATATATATATATATATATATATATATATATATATATATATATATATATATATATATATATGCTTTAATTGTATAATGTCGGTGCGGTGCGGTGCGTGGTGCGCTGATTTCGGTGCGGTGCGGTGCGCTTAGTTTAGCTTTTGGTGCGGTGCGGTGCGGTGCACTGCATTTTGCTTCCGGTGCGGTGCGCGGTGGTGCGGTGCGGTGCACGACGACCTGGTGCGGTGCGGTGCGGAAAATTCCGGAGCTCGGCCAACCCTAATATATATATATATATATATATATATATATATATATATATATATATATATATATATATATATATATATATATATATATATATATATATATATATATATATATATATATATATATATATATATATATATATATATATATATATATATATATATATATATTATATATATATATATATATATATATATATATATATATATATATATATATATATATATATATATATATATATATATATATATATATATATATTGATTTATGTTATTCCAATAATGATTTAAAAATAACGTTTTTCATTCAAATTGGCAAATAAATTCATCATTTATAAAGAGAACGCAAACCTTAACATTTGGTGCTTCACATACAATAATTTTTTAGTCAATTTTAGTCAATTAATTACAATTTTAACGGCAAAAATGACACAATAAAAGTGTCATAAGTAATATTAAAAACACCAGAGGAAACAATTCTTTAAATTTATTGGACTTCTCGTGAACTTAAATGTTCTTTATATATATATATATATATATATATATATATATATATATATATATATATATATATATTATATATATATATATATATATTATATATATATATATATATATATATAGGAAAAGGTGATAAGATGGTGTGTAAAAATTATAGGGGTATTAGTCTGCTGAGCGTGATTGGAAGATTTATGCGAAGGTGTTAGTGAGGAGAATGAAAGAATTGACAAAAAGGGAATGGGTGAGGAAAAACAGGGTTTTAAGGGAGGTAGGGGTGTGTGTGGACCAGGTATTCACACTGAGATTGATTACAGAGAAATGCGTGAAAAAAATAAAATGGGGTATGTATGTTTTCTGGATTTAAAAAGCATATGATAGAGTATGCAGGAGAAGCTATTCAAAATATTAATGGAAAGGGGGTTGAAAGGGAAATTCTAAAGGGGGTGAAAGCTTTTTATGCAAATTGTAGGTCAAGAGTGAGGGTGAAGAGAGAACTTTCAGACTTTTGGTTTGCATAGGAGTGGGATTGAGACAGGGGTGTGTTATGTCGCCATGGCTATTCAATCTATTGATGGATGGTGTAGTCAGGGAAATGGAGAGAGAAGGGAAGGGCATAAGGTTGAGTAATATGGAGGGTGAATGGGATGTGAATGTTTTACTTTTTGCAGATGATGCGGTGTTGGTGGCAGATTCTGAAGAAAAGTTGAGAAAACTTATGAGAGAGTTTGAGAGGAAATGTGTAAATATGAGATTGAAAGTCAATCCAGGGAAGAGTAAAGTTATGAGGATTGGAGGTGGGGATGAAGAGATGTGGAGGAGGATTGGGGGGGTGTAGAAGTGGGGGGAAGGAAACTTGAGGAGGTGAATGAATTCAAATATCTAGGAATGTTGGTGGAAGGTAAGGGTGGGACGGAAAAAGAAATAAAGAATAGAGTGGTAGAGGGAATGAAAGTGTTGGGGAGTCTAAGAGAAGTATGGAAGAAAGGAAAAATTTCAAAAGAAATAAATAAGAATGTTTGAATGTATGTGCTTACCTTCTTAATGTATGGATGTGAAACATGGATGTTAAGTGCTAGAGCGAGGAAAAGTTTGAATGTCTTTGAGATGAAAGGTTTGAGAGCGATATGTAAATTAAGAAGGATGGATAGGATTAGAAATGACAGAATAAGAGAGATGTGTAAATGGAAGAGGGGTTTAATTGCTAGAGCAGAGGAAGGTGTGCTAAAATGGTTTGGACATATGTGTAGAATGAATGAGGACAGAATGGTGGGCAAGGTATTTAGATCCGAGGTGGAAGGTGGTAGGGGGAGGGGAAGGCCAAAGTGGAGATGGATGGATGGAGTGAGAGAGATTTTGGTGGAAGGAATTTGAGTTTTAGAAGAGGTAGAAGACTTGCGGAGGACAGAGTGAGATGGAGGGCGGTGGTGAAAGGGTTTAAAGATAAGAATGGGTATGTTGTAAGGGATTATGGCGGGCACCACCCACGAAAGTGGGAAAATGAAAAAAAAAATAAATAAATAATATATATATATATATATATATATATATATATATATATATATATATATATATATATATATATATATATATATATAAATATATATATATATATATATATATATATATATATATATATATATATATTATATACATATATATAACTATATATATATTATATATATATATATATATATATATATATTCAATAAAAATTAAAATATTTATAAATGATAGCATTAATTATATATAAAAATAATATACCATAAATAATATAAAGACATAAATAGAGCAAAAAAATAATTAAATTTTTTATATACTAAGATAATTAAGAGCGGATGATTATGGTTAAAAAGAATATGTGGTAATAAGTTTCACACGAAGGCTCCTCAATGGAGGAAGTATGTGTCTTGAGATTTCGGAACAGCAATGTCCTTTCTATATCCTTTCTATAATATCAATAGCGTAGTGAAAACAAAACAACAATTTGAAGGGAGGAAAATATAATTGGAAAGAGTCAATGATAGATGACAATGTTAAAACACCCAGACTTCACCCCTTCAAGATGGCTAGTCACCTCATATATATGATGCATACTCTATTCAAAGAGGACGACACCCTTTAATCGAAAAACCAAATTCCCGTTCAGTCATTTTAAAATGATCCTGCTCAGACTTCGACACCAGTTCCGGAGTAGTTTATTTTTAATCTCATTTATGAAAAACATTCTAGAGTTAAAAAAAAATAAAAAAATAAAAAAATAAAATAAAAATAAAAACAACTTTTTTCCTATTACTAAAGCTCCACTGAAAAAGGAAAAAAAAAATTTTTTTCCCCATCTTCGACCAAAACCCCGCTGCTACAAGGTTCAAGTTCCTGCCTCCAGCTCCGAGGCCTTCTTGAAAGAGACTATGTCCTCTCTGCCACAAATAAAAATACGAGAAAGTTTAGGCATCACTTGCTCCAAGGCTAATTGACAAGCACCTGTTATTTTTGCTATGCAATATGCTTTTCAAAATATAAAGAGTATTGAGGGATAAAATCAATCAGCATACGAGTGACAGGTTGAATGTTATTAAAGTAATAAAAAAGTAAGTGAGAGAACAGAACTTTGCGGAACATCTTTATTGAAACATTTAAAAGACGGACGATAGACACGTTCAACTGTCAAAAACGACAGGAACGGAAAACAGATTAAAAAAAAGATTAAGAGAGATAGAAGTTTAGATAATCAAAATTTTATCGACACTCTTCTGAAAACTTCCCATATTTCAAACGCCTACAGCAAAAGAATCACCAAAAATTTAGAATAACACACACCAAGAGTCAGAGAGAAGGAAAAGAAGTAGAGTGCTTGTTACGGATGACATAGTGGATATCTTAAATAAGATTGACAAGTTTAAGATATAGATTCCAAATCTATGTAAAGAAAGGAGGTTAAAATGAAAAGATGATAGTTAAATTGCTGAGAAATGGTTCCCCTCCTTTATCGGTAAAACTTTTGAGCATCACAGGAGGGATATAGTTAGAACTAGATACTTTCTTGATATTAAGTTCAGAGAGAACAGATTTCACATCTTCAGAGAGTGGCATTGTAAGAGATAAGAGAGTTGGTAGACAGCGGAAAAAGAGGAACAGCATACAAATTTTTCAAGGAGAGTTCAGATTTAGCAGAAGGCAAGAAACAAAGTTAGAATTGACATTCTTTGCAAAGTACCTCAAAGATCGTGAATACGAAAAACAAAAAAGATTGTTGCGCATTCTATGAATGAATGTTTTTTTAAAAGTTGTGGAGAATAGAATTAACATTATTACGGGATGAAGCATAAGTGGCATAAGCTTCTGGAATTTGAAGAGAATGTAATTTTTGATAGTAGCGTCACTGCAATGAATAGCACGAGAGTGAGCAGGGCTAAGAAAATATTAATGGTGTGTTTGAATGGATAGAAAATGGAATTTATGCCTCCTTACCATAGAAAATCACCTCGATTATGGGTTTCACACAATCCGAGGGAGCTCCTCTTGACAAGAGTAATCATACCAATGGAAATCAAAGATACCACAAAGTTAATAGAGCCAAAATAAAAAATAAAAAATTCTTTGTCAAAAGATAGTCTTGAAGAGACAAAACAAAATAAAGAGTAGTGAAGGTGGTCTGGAGATTCAAGAGAAGCAAAGGAACCAAGTAACACTATATGGAGAAGGAGTGAAAGTGAAGAAAATTAAGATTTAATTTTCAGGGAAACTAATAGGGAGCTGAACTTAAAGGGTAGAGGGTTGTATAGGCGTGTTCACTAAGCTCCATCCTGAGAACAAGAAGAAGTCATTGATGGTGGTTAATATTGACAACACCAAGGATGATAATTTTAGAAAGAGAAAGAGAGAACTAGAGTGGAAAACCAGTAGAATTAGGAGATAAAACAAAGATAATTTAGTCGTTGAAAAGACAAAATCGAAACCATGAAGTAGAAATTTCGGAAGATTCAAAATTTTTAACACGAGAAGAGAATCTCGTTGCACAACATAAGTCTTTAGATGGAAATTAAGAACAGAAAAAGAGGGAACAGAGAAGAGTCAGCTGTCGAAGCTCTGAAACGTGAGTTTCGGTTAAGAACAAGAGGTTTAGGGGAAGAGAGGTGATGTTCAACAAACGGAAAATTAGAAGAGAGATTGCGACAAAGTTTTTTGCATATACTTTTGTTTTATATATATATATAAATAATAATAAATAATCTTCATCCCCAGGAAGGACTATCGTCCTGTCAGATGGATCTTTCGATCCTAGGGTTTCACGGGCCCACGGCGGTTACCGCTGGCTGGGCCAGGCCTATCGCGGATGCCGGAGATTATTCCCATCAGTGGCAAGGGCACTCCACTGATGTACTCGTTTAACGACTGAGTCATTCGGAGCTAAGCGCAAGGAGAAATCGCTCACATTTCCCGCTCCGGCCAGGCCTCGAACCCTGGACCTCTCGTTTGCCATAACGAGTGCTCGATCGACTGAGCTACGGAGCCACTATATATATATATATATATATATATAATATATATATATATATATATATATATATATATATATATATATATATATATATATATATATATATATATATATATATATATATATATATATATATATATGAGAGAGAGAGCCTCAGTGTGTTCGGTAATGAAAATTGAAAATGTGTCAAAATTTTCATCATTCTTAATAAAATTGGAAAAAAATTTCCTTATCGGCATCACGATTTCGATAACTTTTTCGACCAATTTTGTTCGCACAAGTTTTCTTAAACCATTTAAAACACGAATGCACAAACATACATAAGAGTTATCCCCCCCCTGCACCCACCCCCCACACAGTCCGAGTTGAACCCGGGACCCGATTAAAGACCTGAACTGTTATATATTGTATTCTATTATTTCCTTAGGTATACACACGCACGCAAGCACACACACACGCACGCACACACACACACATATATATATATATATATATATATATATATATATATATATATATATATATATATATATATATATATATATATATATTATATATATATATATATATATATATATATATATATATATATATATATATATATATATATTATAATAGAACAAGAAAATGGGTAATTAGAATAAAAGATTAAGAAAAAAAAAAGAAAAAAAAATCGTTGGGAAAACCAATGTTGACTTTCAAGTGTTTTTTTTTTTTTTTTTTTTTTTTTTTTTTGCGTAATAAAATTTCCAACCGATAATTCTAAATATAAATTTTGCTTTATTTAATTTTATCGAATGTAATAATAATAATAATAATAATAATAATAATAATAATAATAATAATAATAATAATAATAATAATAATAATAATAATAAAGAAATAAAATAAATATGAATAAATAAATAAATACATAAATTTTATTATTATTATTATTATTATTATTATTATTATTATTATTATTATTATTATTATTATTATTATTATTATTATTATTATTATTATTATTATTATTATTATTATTATTATTATTATTATTATTATTATAAAAAATATCCTAATGTATCTAATTTTTACTTATATATATATATATATATATATATATATATATATATATATATATATATATATATATATATATATATATATATATATATATATATATATATATATATATATATATATATGATGGATTGGATGGTATTTTTTTCATTTGAGAATGCGAATGCAGATGTAGAATTTTCGTCAAGTGCGGAAGCGGATGTTGAATTTTCGAAAGTGCGGATGTGGAAGGGAATGCGTATGCCATCACAATTATATATATATATATATATATATATATTATATATATATATATAATATATATATATATATATATATATATATATATATATATATATATATATATATATATATATATATATATTATATATAGTTGAGATAGATTCTTCACGAATAAACCTTTATCTAATTAGAAAGGTTAAAGGCAATGCTAAAGGTTTCCACATACACATTTCGTCACTGGGAAATCAAACCGGCATATCTGCAAAATTCATATTTTTCACCTGAGCGCTTTGAAGTTTACGCAAATGGGCTTTTTACATGTAAATGCATACCGGCCCAACGCCATCTGACGGATTTTTATACAACTATACGATATGCCGGTTCGACATAAAAATAGACAGGAAAAAAAGAAATCTTTTTGACACCAAAAACTCAAAAACTCAATTTTTAATTTCACAGCGACGATTTAATAATACTGTGAACGTTTAAAACCGTATCTCGGTCCGTCTTCAGCAGAAACTAAATTTTACAAATTTCTATTTTAAAATACAATCAAAATATAAATTCATTAACTATGTATAAGATATTTAAAATAATACTAATTACAATAAAAAAAAGTAAAAACTAAATTAATGATATTAATATTGAAATAACATAAATAAAAATAAAAAGGCGGTACTATTTTGGGAAAAAGGACTTCATTATTGAGTGAAAAGGGCAATGGAAGAAGCTTGATCATTTAAAGATTGGCAATGAGTTTTTATATATGAAACTTCAAAATCCTACGATCAAGAAGGGAGGTACAGTCGTGAACAGAAGTTCGTTCCTATTGGGCTGGAAATAAATATTTATATAAAATGGAAATCATGTCATAAAAGCTCTATTTTGAATAAAAAGAAAATAAAAACATTGAGCGGGGCTTAATTGAACTGTGATTGGCTGAATCTGAAATGATCCCTATTTTATATAAATATTTATTTCCAGCTTAATAGGAACGAACTTCTGTTCACGACTGTACATGTTGAAGAATAGAGAAATTAGAATAAAAGGGGTTGATATCCATGGTCTTTTATGGCAGAGTGTACAGGAGAGCAAAGAGGATGATCTGTTTTAAAGGAAACCCCTCAATGCTTTTCAATCCTTACTTTCAATTGTAGACCAATTTCGCCTATATATGCCGAATTAGAGCTAATAAACTAATGAGGATCTGAGAAGCATTAGGTGAGATTCTTTGTGTCTGAAGAAGATTTAAATTGGGAGGGAGTTATAAATTAT
>SEYY01010225.1:15000-17500 GCA_009176605.1 Armadillidium nasatum
AGAAGCATTAGGAGCATGTAGTAGGAACAAAATTCTGATATATATATATATATATATATATATATATATATATATATATATATATATATATATATATATATATATATATATATATATATATATATATATATATATATATATATAGAATAATTTTAAAAAGTTTATAAATCAAGGAAAATATCAGAGTTAGTTTGACGAGTTATTGAAATATGTTACAATATATCGAAGTTTTAGATAGAAAAAAGAAAAAAGAAAAATAGTCAAAGTTAGTTAGAATGTATCCACAACCTTTCTTATGTATTTTGATTTTAGTACATTGACCCTTTTTACTTAACATAAAAAATATATTAACTTCAGGATAACCCTAATTTGAGCTAAAAAGAGAGAAAAAAAACATGGGTTAACTAATCGGAAGAATGGGAACTAGTTAAGAGAATTTTCTAGTTAGATATAAAAAAAATTGGTATTTAGTTAAGAAAAAAATTTCAACCGAAGGATTCATATTTTACCAGAATTCAAAAAATATATTAGAAGTTGCCTGGTAAAACCACAGTATAAATAATATATATTTATACTATGGTGAAACTAGTGAGTCAAATATTTTTGGGTTACGTCACTGTTAGCTATCTTTCTCTGAAAGTTTAATTCAACAAAAGATGTAATAGCAAAGTTTTTTTTTTTACTGGGTATTCATGTTACCGTTTCATAATTAGTCATATGTAACAAATATCGAATTTACAGGGAATCCAATTCACTGCACAAATTGTCCTAACGAATCGTTGGGACAAGTGGCAAAAAAATATCACAACAAATTTTTAAAGTTATTTTCTTATTAGAAAATAATCGGTGAAACGACTTTATTATGCTTAACATGTCTTTTCTCTATTGAAAATTTTGCTGACATTTTTGCCACTTGTCCCAACGATTCGTTAGGACAATTTTTGCAGTGTTTTTATGACTGGTAAAATGACATTTAGACTACTCTCATTTGAATAGGAACTCAGGCTAATTAAAGTAAGGTTCATTATTTGTGATAAATATACTCTGGTTTATTCTTGTATTTTGGCGTGTAAAATGATTAGGTGACTGAAGAGAGGAGGATGCTTGGCTGGAATAAGCGTAAGACTGCTACTATCCTCCCATCACTGAAATTTATAAACCTGCGCAAGTTTTTCATTTCCGTTTAACTGAGAGACGTATTCAGAGGAATATCACTATAGTCATGATTTGATTTAGATCTCGGATATCACGCTTGAAGAAAGGGCACATGATGCGAAGGCCCATCCTCCACATTTATGACGTATATAGATCCAAATTACAAATAGGTTAGATTAGGTTAAGTCACCTTTAGCATAAGGTTAAGTCACCTTTAGCTGATTTCTCAATAATTACACCCCTACCCTTATTGAAATATTTTTTTTTCATGCATTTTGTGATGCATGATTTATCGCGATTCTTTATTTCAATATATGAGGGTGAATATTCATGAAAATTATGTTGCATATTATTATCAGAATCTAAAATAAAATATTCCAGCAACAATTTTAATTTGTTTATAATTAAAAAGGTAAAATAATAATGACTTTATTAAAATCTAGGACGTTTGAAACTATAGTAACCAAAATTGCCAATTTTCTATTACATTTCAAAAAAATATACTAGTAAATCTAAAAAAAAAAAAATTTAAATAAATAAATAAATATGTATACAGTATATTTGATCTTAATTAACGGACATTAGAACACTAGAATAATTAGAATAATAGAATGTCTAATATTTTATAATTTAGTAATTATAAATAATTTGTGGCCTAGCAAACCGAAAACCATCCTTGAAACTATACAATCTGAGTATTCATTAACTACATCTGAAATAATTAAAAAGCTTATGTTCGTGTGCCATGTATTTGTATCCCCAACGGATTTTTGCATAAAAACAAAAGTAAAAAGCACACTAAAGTAGCACCACAAAAAATACAAAACAGAATTAACTTACACATGAAATAATTAATCAAAAGATGGTAATCATACATTAAATGATAAATCGTATATAAAAAGCTAATATAAAAAAAGCTTTTAAAGATGTAAAAGCAACACATTTTAGTGTACCGTATTTAAATTAAATTACTAAGTTAAAATCATAGTCTGCAATTTTGATGAAGTGCAAAATTTCACCTTTTATTCTTATCTAATATGAGTTATTGAAGTGATGCAAATTATGAATTAAATTGAAATAAGATTTAGATCAGAGGGGTCAAATTCATGCCTAACGCTCACTGCTGATTGCAGGTTATATATATATATATATATATATATATATATATATATATATATATATATATATATATATATATATATATATATATATATATATATATATATATATATATATATATATATATATATATATATATATATATATATATATATATATATTATATATATATATATATATATATATATATATATATATATATATATATATATATATATATATATAT
>SEYY01010225.1:27500-34915 GCA_009176605.1 Armadillidium nasatum
GATTGCGTCTAATTATAGGTTAAACATGTGCCATCAATGTCCAAATACGTTATTGAGATTTGATGGACACATAAAAAATAAATGGACATTATAAAAATATTAATGATAAAAACAAAACAATGTTCATAAAGTTTCCAGATATCATTTTAGAAACTATCTCTCAAATACCATTTTTAAAGTCCCGCAAATCTTAAATTTTCCTATATATGCTTTTAAATTAACGAAAACTCAAAGCAAATTCTCTATGATGAACAACGGTATCCGAGATACTCCGCGTTCGACTCACTGACTGGAAAAATGATTTTTGAAGGAGTAATAATTTACATAATGGAATGATATAGCCACAGTATAAATAATATAAGAAGTATGATGATTTTATATATATATATATATATATATATATATATATATATATATATATATATATATATATATATATATATATATATATATATATATATATATATATATATATATATATATATATATACTTATTATTATTATTATTATTATTATTATTATTATTCATTATATTTTTTTTTTTTTTTTGTTTTTTATTAGTTATTAGTTTTAATATTTTTTTAATTTTAAATAATTAATAATAATAATAATAATAATAATAATAATAATAATAATAATAATAATAATAATAATAATAATAATAATAATAATTATCATTTAATAGTAATTTAGTACATTATTTATAATTTTACTTTCCCAGGTTTAATTTTTTTTTTTTTTAATATAAATAATAATTATACACTTAAAGCAAAAAAATTTCCAAAAAAAAAAACTTAAAATTTTTTTTTTTTTATTTTTTTTTTTTTTTAATATAAAATATAATAATTATACATTTACAGAATTCTTTTTTCAATAATCACTTAGAAAGGTTTTTTTTATTTTATTTTATTTTTTTTATTTTTTTTAAATCGTGACATGAGTAATTAAATGGAAGTTAATTACTGGAAGCGGTGGTTTACAAGACTTTGTGGGGTATTTTCCAACATACTCTTTCGAATGAGAGTGTAAAGTGAACTGGAGTGTCTCTGAAGGGAAGCTGAGCGTTTTCAACACAGCAGTGGACATTTTTTGTCCATGCACTGCAAAAATTGTCCTAACGAATCGTTGGGACAAGTGGCAAAAAATGACAGTAAAATTTTCAATAGAGAAAAGACATGTTAAGCATAAGAAAGTCGCTTCACCGATTTATTTCCTAATAAAAAAAATAACTGAAAAAAATTTGTTGTGACATTTTTGGCACTTGTCTCAACGATTCGTTAGAACAGTTTTTGCAGTGTAAGGAAAATGGAAAAAAAAACTATATTTCGCCTTTTAATAGGAAGAAAACCAAGTTTTTACGAATAACTGTTAAAGTAAAGATTATAAGTGACAAGGCTGAAATCACAATGAACTTTATGGCAAACTGTCTACCGTGGCTCAAACGGTAGAGTGATTGAATCACGTGCTTCATGGTGCCGGTTCGATTCCACTTGTGAATCCTAGGTATATACTACCTAGAAAAGTTCCTCTCCTAGAATAGGGCAATGCCCGTGAGATGTGAACTTTAAAAAACAAAACAAAAACACCAATCAAATATAACGAGTACTCCATACAATGAGGAATGACTCGCAAGTCAAAAACAAGCAACTATAGGATATTTAATTTCAAGAAGAATCTTATGAAAGCATCTCAAAATCTTTAATCTCTTAAATCTACTAAAATAAAAATAAAAGATTCTTCAAAAGATTCAAAAAAGTTGACGAGAGAGAAAAAAAAAGGAGTAGGATTAAGAAGTTTCCAAAAATTCATAGTTGTGGGGGTGGTGTCCAATGCAGGCCACGTTCATTCCCCAATACTCACCCCCTCACCAACATTTTCACTCACTCCTATCCTCCGTCAACCTCACACAATCCTCCCAGCTGATCCCTCTGTACTTCAATAATTCCTTGACCCCACTCATCCAACCTCCCTTGGTCTCCCTCTACCTCTCACACCCTCCACTTTTAAAACAAATACAGTTTTTGATAGTCTCTCTTCATTTATCCTACAAACATTCTCAAACCACTTCAACTTTTTCTGTTCAGTTCTCCCAACACTACTCCTTCTCCAAACACACAACTCACTTATTCTAACATTCTTGACTCTACCCCTTCTACCTACACCACACACCACCCTCAGACTCTTCATTTCGAAAACCACAATCTTTTTTCTCTTCCTTGCATTCAACCCCCATATCTCGCTCCCATACATAACCACCAGTATACAGCATCCCTCAAACACACACACACACACAAATATATATATATATATATATATATATATATATATATATATATATATATATATATATATATATATATATATATATATATATATATATATATATATATATATATATATATATATATATATATATCAATTTCAAATACTTTATTTAATAAATGCAAAAATATAAAAAGGATGCAATAATTTTGTGTATTTATAAATATGGCAATATCTAAATATTAATTAAACCTTTTAAAGATAAATTTAAATTTATGCCTTGACAATTTATTATTTAAACGCACACACACACATACACACACACACACGCACACACACACACACATAAATACAAACGTGATAAATATTTTTAAATGAATACTATTAAATTGTTAAAAAGACTTTATTGATTCTATTTATATATTCATAATTGAACAATTTTTTTAAAGCTTTCAAAAATGGTATAAAATGTTTGCATTCAAGTTTTTATCAGTTTATTAAATATATATATATATATATATATATATATATATATATATATATATATATATATATATATATATATATATATATATATATATATATATATATATATATATATATATATATATATATATATATATATATATATATATATATATATATATGTATTTTGCTGTCCAATATACTTTATATAATTAAGTTTGATCTTTTATACTTATATGAAACTTTTGATCATTTCTTTTGGCAATAAAGTAATGCTTCAGTATTATGATTTTTTTCGATTATATTATTTAAGTGATTTAAAAGAATAACTCCATTACTTTATCTGTAAAACTCTTCGAAAAAGATTACAAAACATTTTTGAAGTAAAAAAAAAAAATTTTTGCCTTGTTTTTTTTAAGTGAAAATATAAATGTTACCCTTACTTTTTAAGGAAAATATAAATTTTATCATTGCTTTAAAGTGAAAATATACATTTTGCCCTTGCTTTATATGTGAAAATATAAATGTTACTCTTGTTTTTTAGGTGAAAATATAAATATTACCCTTGTTTTTGAAGTGAAAATATAAATGTTCCCCTTGCTTTATAAGTGAAAATATAAATGTTATCCTTCTTTTATAAGTAAAATATAAATGTTGCCCTTATTTTAAAAGAGAAAATATATATGTTACTTTTTTTTATAAGTGAAAATATATATGTTACCCTATTTTTATAAGCAAAAATATAAATGTTACCCTTGCTTTATAATAAAAATATAAATGTTACTTTTGAATAGTCTGATTTTAAATAATAACAAATTATAACTTATTATAATTAAAATTAAAGAGTAGAATCATTTGTACAAAAGGCATATTTAAAAATGATTTTTAACATTGAAAGGACAGACGTGCTCTCTCTGATTTATGAAGGTTTTAACTGGTGGGAAAAAAAGTTGAAAAAAAATGTTTGATATTTTAAAAAGTTTCAAGTTTTTTAGGCTCGTGTGATTAATACATGTTAAAATACTCTGGATGTCTGAGTGTTATAATTTCAGTTATAATATATATATATATATATATATATATATATATATATATATATATATATATATATATATATATATATATATATATATATATATATATATATATATATATATATATATATATATATATAAAGAGAGATAGAAAGATAGTGTGCGTGTATGTGTGCGTGAGTGTGCAGCTTTTCCCCACATAATAATAATAATTATTATTATTATTATTATTACTATTATTATTATCACTTACTTCTGTGCATGTGTTACTTTACTGAGTAGAATTATTTTTGCAAAACTGTAAAGTTGTATTTGATTCGGTTTGTGACTTGTGGATACTTTTCTTTTAGGATTTACTATTTCTTTGAAGATTTTACCCTCTCTATATATCAATTATAATTTTTTTTTTTTTTTTTTTTTTTTTTTTTTTTTTTTTTTTTTTTTTTTTAAAGATTTCATTTCCTCCTTTGTGAATCTTATCTTCTTAAATGTTTTTGAATATTCAAAAACATAACAATAATAAATAAATAATAGTAAATAAATTAATAAATAATTAAAAATTAACAAATAATTAATAAAAATAAAAAATAAAAAATTGTAATTCCAAGAAATTTGTAGGTCTACTTTCTATCACTCAGAGGAAGGGATTCCAGTTAATACAAGCAATTAATAATGAATGTATCTAAATATAAACTTTAAAAAAAATAATTCCAAAAATATTTCTGCTATTTTAATAATTGTAAACAATTACTGGGAAACTTTTGTATATTTTTATTCAAAAAGCTAATTGAAAAAAAAAAATTATAATTAATAGAGTAAGACTTAACTTATTTGACCTTGGGTACCAAAATCCCACTCCCATATATATATATATATATATATATATATATATATATATATATATATATATATATATATATATATATATATATATATATATATATATATATATATATATATATATATATATATATATATATATATATATATATATATATATATATGTGTGTGTGTGTGTGTGTGTGTGTGTGTATATGAAATCGAATACAACCTTCAAAAGTTAGATCAGGTTAGGTTGCATCAGATGAGGTTAGGACATCTTTGTCTACTAAAGAGTTGCGATATTTTATCGTCTCAAAAAACTTCAATAAGAATGTCAATCGATATTTTGTAAATTAATTTAATTTCTCTCAATCTCACATCTCCTATTATAATAAGTATACAGTTTATATATATATATATATATATATATATATATATATATATATATATATATATATATATTATATATATATATATATATATATATATATATATATATATATAAATGTATCATATAAATCATTTATAGATATATATGAATAGAAAGAGGTCTTATAAAAATGATAAAACAGTTTTGTTTTACCAAAAACAGAAAAGAAATATGTGATTCACTTCATTTATGCCAAATGAGGAAGTCGTTCATTAAAGTATTGACAAGATTGAACTTGCCTAAAATTTGGACATTATAAATAAAATGACAAATTTCAAAGAATTTGGCAAGATAAAAAAGCTATTAATAAAACTGGTTTTAAAATACTATATCGTACAGCGAATTTTACAAATACAAGTAGACTAATATATATATATATATATATATATATATATATATATATATATATATATATATATATATATATATATATATATATATATATATATATATATATATATATATATATATATATATATATATAAGAACTGTTACGTGTTTAGGCTCAATTAAAATAGAATATCACGGTTCGTATTCAATTCAGACCACAAAACTTGTATTACATTCAACTAAGTTGTTTATTATTATTTTGAAGTTATTAACTCGTTTTTGTTCGCTATAAAGTGCAAATATGTTTCTCATGTGCGTGAATAATGCAAATAACTTTGCCTGCATGTGTGACTAAGCGACATTTTTATTCCAGGAACATCGTATAATTCAAACTCCTTTATTAAAAAGGTGTATCATTTTCATTTTGCATGTCAAATTGGTGGTCAAGGCAACAATATTAATACAAATTATGTGTGCGTGCTTGCGTGCGTAATTCGCGGGCGACAAAATTGTTGTATGTAGCTTTAAGAAAAAGAAAAGAACTTTTATGGCTCTTGTTATTGCGGGGAAATGACATTTATGTCACTTTTATAATAGATAAAGTTCACACTTAACAGTTATTGCCTTTATCGAGGAAGAATTGTGGAAAGGAGGGAAAGTATTGTGGAAAAACTTCTTTCCAGGAATCGAACTCGTGACCTTCGTCTCACTACAATCGTTGGGACAAGTGGAAAAAATGTCACAGTAAATTTTTCAATAGAGAAAACACATGTTAAGCATAAGAAAATCGCTTCATTGATTTATTTCCTAATAAGAAAAAAACTGGAAAAACTTGTTGTGACATTTTTGCCATTTGTCCCAACAATTTGTTAGGACAATTTTTACAGTGTAGTCTAAGATTGTACCAATTAAGCTTCACAAAGTTTCTTATTTTTATTTAACTCCTTTCATTGGAAAAGGTTTTTCAACAAAGAAAATGTGAAACGTACTACGAGTATGTCTAAGCTTCTTCTCGACTTCAAAGCCCAATGAAGAGCATATGCTCACACCTGATGCTCCTGAATCATTCCTTTGACTTTTAAGATGGAAATAAGGATGGATGTTTTACTACTATATGAAGTAAGATTCCACTGGCGTTGAGTTGTCTATCAATTCTTCCTTGATCTTTAGTAAACAAATGTTCAGTTTCCTGAGGTTCGACTGTCAAAAGAATTTTTTCCTTTCTTTTATGCAAGGAGATCTTGTTGTAATTTTAAGACAGCTTTTAATTAGGTTAGGTTAGGTTAAGTTATATCAATTATATTTATAATAAAGGCAAGTGGAGATTAATTTATCGAATTGGAATATGATACTTGTTCTGCAAAATACTGAAACTATGAAAACTTTCAACCTTTTCAAATGAAGGAAGAACATATATGACAGCAGCAAAAAAATAAAAAATAAAAAATAAAACAGGTTTTCAAAGTGCATTTTATTTTATCTGCAGACAGGATATTAAAAAATAAACTTTCCACAACGCAAAGAAAGATTCTTGAGTCAGCTGCAGTGGAGGAAAAAGATTTTACCGCCATCCTAACATCGGTTGCCAAGATTACTGACAGAAAACTTTCAACTTAGAAAATCTCTCACAGTGGATGATGTTAAAATTTCGGTAAGAGACCTTGCAGGTCTTCAAATTCTTGAAGATATTCAGGATACCATTATGCATTGCACAACAAATGTTTTCCGGCATGAGATATTTTTACCCACTTTCTTTGGAAAATAAAAGCTGGTAAACAACTTCTTGAATGAAAGAACCTCAATTTGGTATATATAATCCATAATATTTTCAAAAAGGGTAATCCCCAATATACACTGGCAAGTTCTAATCTGGGAGGAGACATTCTACTACTATTCTTAACAGATCAGAGTTGGGAATACCATTTAGCCAAAGGAAAAGTAGATTAAGTGTTCAACTAACCAGGCGGAAGTTATTTACATAACCAATATTAAAAAGAATAAGCCCCGTTTCAGTTTCAAAACTCAATGGGTTATTCGAATTATCAGAGGCAATGGGTCAAATTTCAGTGGAA